>WSYH01015367.1:0-14360 GCA_036426205.1 Ascaphus truei | reverse complement strand
CATTTACATTAATGTATGCTCATTTGCATGTCTTAACAGGTCTGGCAACCCCTTCAGCCATTATCACAGCACACAGCACTCCACTGCAGCAGGGATTCTGGGAAATGACATGCAATGAGCACACAGTGCAACCTTTGCTTCAAAACCATTAACATGGTTCCCTATAGCTTAAGCATTCTGCATGGTCACAGCTTGAGCGCAGCCAGGGTTAAGATGCATAGACCAGTAAACCCACCCACAGTCGCGCGATCTGGGGACCAAACGCGCGTACATAGTGATCGCGCCTTTGGTTCACTTTTTACGGTCGAGCAAAAATGTTCAATCGGGCTGCAAAAACGCGGAGCTTAGTGCCATACCCCCAAAGTCTCTGAATGTCTTCTCCGCTATATCATCACTAGATGGCTCTGGCCACTCAAAATAAACATGTCAGAGATGGAGTTCCTCATACTCTCTCCAAAGTCGAGCCCTACTGCCCCCTTCTACATTACTGTTGGCAGTAATATCATACAGTAGTAGACACGAAATCCAGGGGGAGCATGGGGAAGAAACACAAATAAAACAAATCTAAGTGCGTGAAACTTGAAATGGGGAAATGAGTTTCCAAATCTTGGCTCCTGTAGAATAGCCTACTTACAAGATGTAAGAGTCAAACAGCAGGGTGACATTCAGTCAGTGGTGGATGTGTAGTGTAGCATCATCAGGGTGGTTCAGGTACTCAGGAAGGTAGTCCCAGTTAAGAGAGAGAAAACAAATCGCATAGCGCGCAGATAACCAAGTATAAAAAAATTTATCTAAGTAATAATACACTACAATATAAAGAATAAAATCGGGCATGTCACACTTAATAAGTATGAGAGGATATCAACAGCCAGCCGGCTCACCATCCCGCAAACTCTCCATACTCCTCCGTCTCTGCCTCTGCTCAACTGCGTCACGCACGGCTCGGCGCTTACGTCAGATCCGGTTTCGTCTGTGTGTAGGCTGGACCTTCCGTGAGTCCTATCCAGGCTGCTCCGCAAGAAAGACTCCGACTCAACGCGTTTCGCAACGAATCACGTCGGCTTCGTCAGGATGTCACACTCCTTTTTTACTAGATAAATTATTTTTATACCTGGTTGATCTGCGCTATGCAAGTTTGTTCTCTTCTACTACTAGGACTTCCCCTTACTACCCCTAGTATCTCTGACTCCAAAGTTTTGTACATCTACTCTTTGAGCCTTGCTCTGCCATCTCTGAAACTCCACTTTATTCACTGCTTGTGCTATTATTTGTTTTTCCCCTGCTTCCCTCACTACTCGCTTTTCGGTTGGACCGTTGTACTGTATACCTGGGACTTACCTACCTGAGACCTGAACCACCCTGATGATTGTACACTACATTCCACCACTGATGGTTTGACTCTTACATCTTTAAGTAGCATTCTACAGGAGCCAAGAGTTGGAAACTCATTTTCCCATTTCAAGTTCCACTGCACTAGAGTTTGTTTTATTTGTGTTTCTTCCCATGCTCCCCCTGGATTTCGTTGGTCTACTACGTTACCATGGGGACGTGTGAAGACTACCCCTTCCAGTGGGTCTGAGCAGGGGGTGATGGTATATGGTAATATATTCTATATTTATATTTCACATGTACCATTCACTATGATAAGATATATATTAATTTCACTGTATTATAGTTGATCACCCTTATCTGTTTGCGCCTTTTCACTTCACCCACTAAGTATATCATACACCCAGTATCACACGCACACTGCCTAGGTATCACATTTCACTTCTCTCTCACATTCATATGTAGCTAAAACGGTAATTTCTTCCTCCATAACATTGCAAAGATACGCCTTTCCTCTGTCGCTTACTGACTAAAACTCTAATGCGGCCTCATTCTCTCCCATTTCATAGATTGTAACCGTATATGCCAACTTCTGACTCACACTGTTTTCCCTTCAATCATCCTTAACGCTTGCTGTAGAACCACTTTATCTCCCTAATATCTCAGGTCTCTTCTGCTGAAATCAATCTCCAGCCTTCTATTAAACTCCATATAATTACAAAATAGCTCTTTGTTTAAGGCTACACACTCCTGCCCTTCCTTACATCGTGTTGACACTATACATTCAATATGCACTGACCTGGCCCCTGCAGATGCACTTACAAACACCCTCTATGTCTCTGTAATCTGCCACTATCATTTAAGCTCTCGAGCTGTGACATTACCATCGTCCATCGCAGTGTTTTGCCGCCTTTTACTTCTATACCTCCTTGTGTATATTCGTCCCTCTTACTTTTGTACTCATGAGAGTTCTCTCTTCAGAACTTTATGTCTGAAGTGCTCATTCCATTATAAGTTATAATATATGCCACATGTATTCGTGCTATAAAGCGCTGTGTACCTGGATGGCGCTAATAAATAAAGATACATACTACAAAATGTATGTTTTCTACTTATTCAATGACAACAATGTAACACAGTGCTTTACAAAAAATAGCATTACCAGACAAAATTAAGGAAATTTAGACAATAATTGTATCCAATACAAAGGTAATATGGGAAAATTTGCATCAACGCAAGATTTTTTTTAAATTTAATACACACAAGACAATGTCATCTCTACTAGTGATCTATACGTAATTTAACTGTACAAGAGAGGAGAGAGAGAGAGAAAGAACACCATTTATATATATTCTAAATTTCACTTGACGCAGTTATTCTAATTAGACCGTTCTCATACCTGTTGTTAGCTGGCCTAAGGGCAGGGTGAGCAGGGCTTTCAAATGCTCGGTGGACATCATGATCTGCAAGGCTGCGGAGGGAGAGAGGCGCTCTTCAAGGTAACTTTCCACAGGAGGGGCCCGCTGCCAGGTGCCACCTGGCCCCGCAAAAGCTAAGGCTAGTCCTGCCTATATAGCTAGGGCAGATTTCAAGCCGCCTACGGTTCGGGCGGCAGCTACATTTAGGGGTTGAGCTGCAGTGAAATAAGAAGTGGACTATGATATCACAGGCCGAGGATTCTGTTTTTGAACAGCGCGGGAAAGGAGGAGAGAGTTCTATCACAGACCTCAATAAGTGGAGCAAAAGGATTCTGTCGTCTAAATTTAGCAAAGGTTGAAGTTGATGGACGTATGTCTTTTTCAACCTCATCTACTAGTAACTATGTAATTCATATCATATGAAATAATCGAATATCAATCATAAAATTATAGATATCATATCATATGAAATGAATAGAATGTTATATCATATTACATTAAATGAAAGGGTATAGTCATTAAAAATTTATAGATATCATATATATATATGAAGAATAGAATACATTAAATATTAAATGAAATAGAATTATAATATGAAATTGAAATGAATAGAAATTCATATTATATTAAATAAATAGAATAATATTTATTAATATCATACTGCTGCGGCAGCTTTTTTTACTAAAACTGGCATGTACCTGGCATGTTGGAATGTGACACTTTTCACCCGGAGCATGCCGGGCTCCTTTGCCTTCCCAGCCAGGAGCTGCCCGGCTGACGCGCGGGGTTGATGTGTTATTCATAATGGTTCAGGATTTACTAGGCTGCAATGCTTCGGTGTCCGCAGATGGCATAAATTCATGAATTGTAATGCAGATTATATATATATATACATTTATATATATCTGTATAACAACAACCCTAAAACCCCTAACATCAGTCTGTACATTTTTATTCATAGTGTACATGTACAGGGGGTCTCCGGAGCTGAACCGCGTTGGTTCAGGTCGGGGGACCCCCTGCTCCCCGAGATACAGCCCCCTTTTGAGGTGCGGTATCCCTCTGCTGGTTTAAGGTCCCCGATCACAGACCGCGGCCTTAAACCAAGCAGAGGGATACCGGCACCCCCTAAAGGGGCTGTATCTCGGGGGAGGGGTCCCCGGACCTGAAACCACAGCGGTTTGCTCCGGAGACTCTGGCCCATCTACAGTATGAATAAAAAACATATATAAATAAACACTCGTTCATTACCTTAGCGGCTATGTGCTATGGTAAAGAAGCAGCATTTCTGTATTTTATAATATTGTACAGTGAGCAGGGGGTTCCCTGAGCCAGAAATTAATGCTCAGGGACCCCTGGCTCCTGCACAATATTATTAAAAATACAGAAATGCTGCTTCATTACAATAGCGGATAGCCGCTAAGGCAATGAAGGGGGTAACTCACCTGCCCGCTTTATTGTGGGTAGCGGGGGTGGGTGAGGGGGTATTTGGCCCTGGTGTGAGTTTAGGACTTGCGGGGGGGTGCGGGTGCACTTAACCCTTCACGGCCGTAGCATAGTTAATACCGACTACGGTCATGAAGGGGTTAAGCCCTCCCGCTACCTCCCGCAAGCCCTAAACAGCCACCGTATGGGGCTAATACCCCCTTCACCACACCCCCGCTACCACAATAAAAAAAATACACACACAGCAGTCGCCAAAAATAAATAAATAAATCAAATAAATAAATGACTATAAATAAATACATTTGAAATACATTTTTATTTATAGTGTAGATGTGCAGGGGGTCTCGGAGCTGAACCGCATTGGTTTCAGGTCGGGGACCCCCCTGCTACGAGATACAGCCCCCTATGAGGTGCCGGTATCCTCTGCTTGGTTTTAAAGGTCCCGATCACGGACCGCGGCGTTTAAACAAAGGCAGAGGGTACGGACCCCCTCCAAAGGGGGCCTGCTATCCCGGGAAGCAGGGGGACCCCGGACCTGAAACCAATGCTGTTCAGCTTCGGGACCCTCTGCACTGTACAGTATGAATAAAAAATATATAAATAAACACTCGTTCCTTACCTTAGGGCTATGTGCTATGGAATTGAAGCAGCATTTCTGTATTTTAAAATATTGTACAGGGAGCAGGGGGTTCCCTGAGCCAGAAATAATGCTCAGGGGCACCCTGCTCCTGCACAATATTATTAAAAACAGAATGCTTTGCTTCATCCTTAGCTGATAGCCGGCTAGGCAATGAAGGCGAATAGCATGTGTATGGGGACATTTGATTTGACCCCAATAAACATTGCAATAAACAACATACAGTACACCCCCTGGTATTTAAAATACATATAAACAATAAAACATGACATACATATTTTTTATTGTGTTTTAAACCTGCCTGCCTTCACTGTAATCTATGTAAAAAAACCTCCCCTATTGTGTGTTTTAAAACCGCCTGCCTTCACTGAATCATGTAAAAAAAAACTCCCCCTATGTGTGTGAAGCTCCCTGCCTTCACTGTAATCTATGTAAAAAACCCTCCCCCTATTGTGTCTGCTAAACTTCCATGATTTGACATAATGTGTAAGCCCACCCTCCCTCCTAGTGTGTCAGTAAAATCTGCCTGGCCTGTGTTTCTGTGAGTGCAGGTACTGTATGTAAATGTGGGGAGGGGGTCCCGTGTAATAAACCACCACCCACACCCACTACAACCAACTCCCAACGGCCCTCGCGCTTGCTGCAAAAAAGAGAAAAAAATTAAAACATACAAAGTAATGTCCCCTAACCCCAATCACCATAGCGTTATTAACCTCTACAGTCATTAAGGGGTTAACCCACCCTCCCAACACTCGGGACGCCACATACCCTCCCACATAACCCCCCCCACCCGTGAGGCCTAACCACCCACACCACTACCACAAGGGAGGCCTACCCACATAACGTTGAGGGAAACCCCCCCCCCCTAACCCCAGTTACCCACAATAAAAATACAAAATAACAGCCCCACAATAAAACATCATTCTATTTATTAAATACCATTTACCACCCCCTGTGCCCCCCATAAATACAAGATTTACTTTTACATACAGGGTTCATAACGCAGCCCACCGCCCGAGTCCCGGTGGGCTGGCGGGAACCGGGGACAGACCTACAGTTTACCAGCAGCCTTTTACACAGGTGTCTGGAGGCGCTGGGGGATCCCGCAGCACCATGGACCCAGGTGGTCTCTTGGGTCCCCGTGGGCCCAATTGGGTCCCCACGGTAGGCCCCGGGATGTCTGGGAGCCCCGGGTCAGACCAGAGGTGTCTGCGGGGCCATCGGGTGGTTCCTCGGGGTCTGGGGGAATCACGGGTGCTCACTTACGGGTCCGCGGTGCCCCCACAGAAGTGGGACCACACTCATCATCCCTGGCACTTAGGGTCGGCGGGCCCCAACAGAAGTGGGACCACACATTGTCTCCCGCATGTGCACCCGTGGAACCACCAAACCTGATACCCTTTGGGATACCCAAGGATACCCACAGGGTGGTCTCAAGATCGGGTCCCACGCAGAACCACGGAACCAACCCTGAATGTAAAAAAATAAAAACTGGCCTATACATTCAATACATACACCCTCCCCCACAACACCTAAGTACAATAATGGGCAAAATAATATTTATCCAGATAGGATAATAGATTATATGCCCATTATTAAAACATTAACTAGCATATACAAAAAATAAAGTGACTAGACCTCATCAATCGAAGTGTCCGTGACCAGCAAAATCCTTGTCTTGCCCACAACATAATAGCAAATACAAAGCCAAATCATTGCAATTACATCAGATATCAATTAACCCCTAAACACCCTTTTCAGATAATAACCGCAAAGGTGATAGGGGTTAAGCCACACAGGCCCGATACCCAACGTTCACCCTGAATTTTGTACAGTGGTTCATCATGCAACTTATATATATATATATATATATATTATATATATATATATATATATATATACAGTGTTCGACAAACCTAACATTTGCTCGCCCCGGGCGAGTGGATTTAACCCACGGCGAGTTAAATATTGGCCCAAGCAGCACACGTTTGGTACTAGGTGGCGAGTAAGATTTTTGTGTGGCGAGTAGATTTGTGGTGATCTGTCAACCACATGGATATATATAGAAATCGGAAGAAAATCAAATGATATCGAAATAATATGAATAAATCTATATATTATATATAGTAGATATATATATATACACGATATTTATACACACGATGAACAATATACAAATAAATGTAGAAGGGTTATCAAAAGCATACTGTCCTACAACCAACACACTTATCCATACAGACCCTACTATAATCAATTTCCTTAATAATCCTACTGATCTCACAATCATATCCATCACAAACCAATGAAAAGCCAATGAACACCTCACATTCCAATATATATGATGCTAAAATCTATGCACCAATACATTATGCAAAGAATCAACAAGAAACAAAAATCAAAAGCAATACATTGCAAAGTACATTCAGTATCAATTAACCCTTAAACACCTTTTCAGATAATAACCGCAAGGTGATGAAGGGGGGTTTAGCCACACCGGCCGAACCCACCTTCACCATGATTTGTACAGGGGCTTCACATGCAACTAATATATTTTATAACTATACGTTAATAATAAGAATATTATTATACATGAGTGAATAGTAGATAAGAGATAATATATAATTATTATATATATATATATAGATATACTATATATATATATATACATAAGTATATATTTACCAGTATATATATACACACGATGAACCAATATACAATAAATGTAGAAGGGTTATCAAAAAGCATACTGTCCTACAACCAAAACACTTCTCCATTACTAGAGCATACATCAAATATCAAGTTCCTTGTAAGAATCCAACGGATTCACAACTATATCATCACAAACCAATGAATTAGTCATGAGAAAAACACCTCAATTCCAAATAGCTGAACTGATGCACCAGAAAATCTATGCCCGATATACCTTCTGCAAATGAATCAGGCCAATTAAGTAAACAAAAATCGATTAGCATTCATAGTATTTACACCTCAAACAATTGTCACACCTCCCAGCACGGAACAATTGAAGACATTTACAATCGAATTCACGACCTGGAGCAGAACAATTTACCTGTGAAAAATATAAGTACAACCAAAATACAAACCTTTAAAAACCAAGGCTAGCCCTGATATATATATATATATATATATATATATATATATATATATATATATATTGGAGATATATACACCATACTTAGTTACGTTATGGTGGGTAAAAAAGGTACATAAATCCTCCACAGTAAAGCATATAGCAAATGGAAATATTACTGTATGCTCATTTGCATGTCTTAGGTCTGCAACCCCGCCATTCACCATTATCACACAGCACTTCCACTGCAGCAAGGGATTCTGGGAAATGACATGCAAATGAGCACACAGTGCACCTTTTGCTTCAAAACCATAAACATGGTTCCCTATAGGCTTAAGCTTGCTGCATGGTAATAGCTTTGAGCACAGCCAGGTTTAAGATGCACAGCCATCAAACCCACCCACAGACAGACTGTTTCGACCTTAATGGGTCTCCTCAGTATGGGGTTGGTTGCCAATGATTCAGCCATCAATGCTGACCTAGGGGTGTCCTTAAAACATGACCTGTTGGGGGTTCTTGAGGACTGGAGTGGGGAACCCCTGGATTAGAGCATTATATCAGACTTTTTTTAGGTGACGTATATCGATATCTTTCCTTTAAGTGGGTAGATTTCTGCTCTAAGAATATTTTTTTATGCTCTGTGTTATTCACACAATCTCTTTAAGCCCTGTAGTGTTAGGACTGGCAGAAAGAGAGGGCACACGTGACATGGTCTGCAAGCGTGCACATGCTTTGGCCAAAGAATTGAAGTGATCCTGACTTATGAGAAAAGAACAGATAAGTAGTTAACAATATGAGTGGTCATGTTGGATGTTGCATTGGGATTCTCTGTCTTTTGATTTTCTGTGTTATTAACAGAAATTACTTTGACAAACCACTTTTCTCTCAGAATGGGTAAAATGGTATCTTTGCTGTGACCAGATCTCACTGTTTTTAGAGAGCAAATGTTTCACACTATTCTTATGTTTAATTCATTGAATATTTGTGCACTCTATGAAACTGAGGTTGGGTATTAGATCCGTGCTTTTTGGTTAGCTGGATTTCATTGTATATATTCCATTCTTAAATCTGGCTCACAGGGTTGTTTCTTTTTTTATAGTTTTACTACCTTAGCAGCTAATCCTTTAAGTGATTTCCACTGTACTTCCAACACTTGGATGTTGCATAACTATAAATCAGCAAAACACTAAGATTAGTGCTTTAATACTTTGTACAATGCTTCTTTATAGGAGCGAGCTAAAGGCAGACACTCTTTCATTAAACCAGGATATCATTTGTGTGGGTTTTTTTTTGCCAACACTTAGTCCGTTAAAATATAAGTGCTACCTTCTTGGCCACTTTCATATATTAGGGAAAAATGCTGACACACGAACATTTCCAAAGCACAGCACCCTAACTCTTTACCAACTATGATCGGAAATTACAGACCACGCAGAACACTTTCTGGGGTCACTTCATCTTTCGTTGGCCCAGCTGCTAACGGAAATTGATTAGGAATAACTCTTATTGATAGGCTTTGGGCTGCTAAATTACATCATCTTGGGCAGGCCCATCTGACTCAGAATAGCTGGAGGGACAATTCTTAAGTTTGGCTGCAAGCATATCTCTCCCTTCTCCCCAACCCCATTCTCCTCCATCCCACCTCTATCTCCCTCTCTACAGCCACCCCTTCTCTCTCTCCCCAATCCTCTCTCTCCCCAATCCTCTCTCCCCCCAATCCCCTCTCTCTCTCCCCCAATCTCTCTCTCTCTCTCTCTCTCTCTCATCCTCTTTCATCCTCTCTGTCTCTCTCTGTCTCTCTCTGTCTCTCATCCTCTCTCTCTCCCCCCCCTATCCTCTCTCTCTCCCCCCAATCCTCTCTCTCTCTGAACTTGAAAGTGTAAAAATGAGTTTCCAAACTCTTGGCTCCTGTAGAATGGCTACTTACAAGATGTAAGAGTCAAACCATCAGTGGTGGATGTGTAGTGTAGCAATCATCAGGGTGGTTCAGGTACTCAGGTAGGTAAGTCCCAGGTATAAGAGAGAGAACAAACTTGCATAGCGCAGATCAACCAAGGTATAAAAATAATTTATCTAAGTAAAAAAAGGAGTGTGACACTCCTGACGAAGCCGACGTGATTACGTTGCGAAACGCGTTGAGTCGGAGTCTTTCTTGCGGAGCAGCCTGGAGAGGACTCACGGAAGGTCCAGCCCCTACCAACAGACGAAACCGGATCTGACGTCAGACGCCGAGCCGTGCGGTGACGCAGTTGAGCAGAGGCAGAGACGGAGGAGTATGGAGAGTTGCGGGATGGTGAGCCGGCTGGCTGTTGATACTCTCCATACACTTATTAAGTGTGACATGCCCGATTTTTTCTTTATTTGAGTGTATTATTTACTTAGATAAATTATTTTTATACCTTGGTTGATCTGCGCTATGCGAGTTTGTTCTCTCTCTTATACCTGGGACTTACCTTCCTGAGTACCTGAACCACCCTGATGATTGCTACACTACACATCCACCACTGACTGAATGTCAACCCTGCTGTTTTGACTCTTACATCTTGTAAGTAGCTATTCTACAGGAGCCAAGAGTTTGGAAACTCATTTTCCCCATTTCAAGTTTCACTGCACTTAGATTTGTTTTATTTGTGTTTCTTCCCCATGCTCCCCCTGGATTTCGTGTCTACTACTGTATGATATTACTGCCAACAGTAATGTAGAAGGGGGCAGTAGGGCTCGACTTTGGAGAGAGTATGAGGAACTCCATCTCTGACATGTTAAGTTTGAGTTGGCGGAGAGCCATCTAGGATGATATAGCGGAGAGACATTCAGAGACTTTGGGGGCTATGCACTAAGCTCCGCGTTTTTGCGCCCGATTGGAACATTTTTGCTCGACCGTAAAAAAGTGAAGCCAAAGGCGCGATTCACTATGTACAGCGCGTTTTGGTCCACCAGATCGCGCGACTGTGGGTGGGTTTACTGGCTATGCATCTTAACCCTGGCTGCGCTCAAAGCTGTGACCATGCAGAATGCTTAAGCCTATAGGGAACCATGTTAATGGTTTTGAAGCAAAAGGTGCACTGTGTGCTCATTTGCATGTCATTTCCCAGAATCCCTTGCTGCAGTGAGTGCTGTGTGCTGGTGATAATGGTGAAAGGCAGGGTTGCAGACCTGTCTAAGACATGCAAATGACTACAGTAAGTGAAATTGTTACTGTATGCTCATTTGCATGCTTAGCAGGTCTGTAACCCCGCCTTTCACCATGTCACCCAGCACACAGCACTTCCACTGCAGCAAGGGATTCTGGAATGACATGCAAATGAGCACACAGTGCCACTTTTTGCTTCAAAAACCATTTTAACATGGTTCCCTATAGGCTTAAGCTTGCTGCATGGTCACAGCTTGGAGCACAGCCAGGTTTATATATATATTTAGGGCATGATGTACCACTGTCACATGAAGGGTGAAGTGGTGGGGTAGTTGCCTGGGGAGGGTGGTTAGGCCTCCCGGTGGGTTTCGGGGCAGGGTGGGTTACCCCTTAATTACTTACGCGTTATTTACCGCTAAGGTAATTAAGGGCTAGGAGACATTGAATGTATTTTGTCTATGTATTTTTCTGGCAACGGAGGACATGGCCCTGCAGGATCCTGCCGAAGACGCCTTTCATTTCCAGGTAGTCGAACGGTTTTGTGTTTACTTTATTTATGCTGGTTCATGTGTTTAATATGGGAAAATACTAATTATCCATATCTTGTATAATAGTTATTTTGCCTATTACTGTACTGTATATATTTGGTGGTGGTGGAGGGGGGGTTGTTATTGATTGAAATGTAGACATGTTTTATTTTTTATATACAGGATTGGTACCGCAGGGCCGGGGACCCATGGGAGACCCCCTGAGGACCCCCGAGGCTCCGGGTACCACCTGAGGACCCCAGACACCCACGGTACAACCTGCGGCCCCACGGGGGACACCTGTGGGGAAGAACCAGCCCCGGGACCCACAGGACCACCCGAGTACCCCAGACCCCCATGGGAACTACCCTGAGGGGCCCCCAGACAACAGCGGGACTACCCATGAACCCCATTGGGCCCTCGGGACCCACAGACCACATGGAGGCCCACAGAGCCTAACAGGACGACCCAGAGCCCCCAACAACCCATGGTACCCCCCAAGGTGCACGCTGGGGTCTGTGGACACCCGTTGGGCCCGTCGGCCTTGGGTATTAATCCTGTATGTAAATTAATCATGTTTTTATGAGGGGGCACAGGGGTGGGTGTGTTTGTCATTGTTTATATAATATTGGAATTGGGGCCTAGGAGGTGGTAGTGGGGCTGTTCTGTGTATTGTTTTTATTGTGTGGTAGCGGGGTGGGTGAAGGGGTGTTGTCCCCAAGGAGGGTGGTAAGGCCTCCCGGTTGGGTAGTGGGGATGGTGTTTAGGCCTCCCAGTTTGGGTAGTGAGGGAGGGTGTTTAGGCTCCTGGGTAAGTAGTGGGGGAGGGGGAGTTACACCCTTATTACTAATAGTGGCTACTAACCGCTAAGGGTTAGGGGACATTAGATTGTCCCTTTTAATTGTTCGTATTGTTTGAAGCAACAGAGGCATGGACGGGATGAGGATGGCTCAGTAGTAAACACTGACCTGCACTGAGTTTTGAAGCAGGGGAACCTGTTCAATTCCCGTGTCGGCTCCTTGTACATTGGCAAGTCCACTTATCTTTAAAACCAGAGACAAACAGAAACACAGACAAGGGCTCAGTGGACATCCAGTAAAACCTATACACGGTACAGTGCCTAAATATATATGTATAGAATCTATTAAATAAAATGGTCTTTTAGTTTAAAATTTTGGCCAAAGTGTTGTAAGCCCCTGAGCCACTACAACGCGACCACATCTCAAGGTCTCTAACACTATATAAATTCTTAATAACCGTGCATTACCAGGAAGAATGATTTATAATAAATTTTCAAAATTAGTTGCATATTTAAGTCTGATTGAAGCTTTTATTACCTGTACATTACCAGAAAAGCACTCTTTATTAGATTTGGTCACAATCATGCTGCAAGCAAGCAAGTTCCCCTGTATGTTATAAGTCACTTTATCTCCCTGTGCCTCAGGCATAAAACACATAGATTGTAATCCCACAGGGCAGGTACCTGTGCCTGCAAAATGTCTCGTAAAGCGCTACGTAAACTACGAATATACAAGAACATGCAATTATTATTATATATTATTATGTATTTTATGGGCAAATGCACTATTATCCATATCTTGATATGTAGTTTTCCATTACTGTATGTATGGTTAGGGGGAGGGGGGTGTAATTTATTTTAAAATATGTTTATTTTTTGGGGGCACCACATTGGTACTGCAGGCCAGCAGGGACCCCCAGACACCCACGGGGATCAACCGGGGACACCCGCCGTTCGTTGATAGATGGTGTGCCTGAAAAAAGCTAAACAAAGAATTTTTTCTAAGTCCAAGCTTCTTCTGCTGCATGCCTTTAGCTGGCGCGTTTTTCCGGCGGGTTTTTTAATGCAACGATTGACTTGCTCTATTTAGTGAATCCCGCTTACTGGCAAAACTGCGTGTTTGCCGTTTTTTGCCTGAGCGTAATTTTTTTCACAGGCCAGAAAAAAATGCCTTTTAAGGCAGATAAGTTGTCTGTTCTCACTGCTTAGTGAAATCGAGCAGAAGCCTGTATCGGCCTTAAAAGCCACTTTGTCACTCTTAAAACGACTTATGTTGCTTAGTGCTAGCCCCCTACGTTCTGACAGTAGGTGTAAACTCAGTGGGTGAAAAGTAAATTTGTGTGTCATTAGCATAGACTGATATTGGAACCCAAGAATGGGATAAGTCACCTAGAGGAGTCTGTAAAGAGAAATAGAAAAGAGTCCCAAACAGACCCCTGGGTACGCCCACAGAGAGATCGACAGACGAATGAGGAGGTGTTTAGCAAACGAGACACTGAAAGTACAATGGAGAGAGTAAGAGGATTCCAGGACAGAGCTCTGTTACAGATACCAAGAGTAGGGAGATGTGAGTTGGAGGTGGGTCCACAGTATCATACATCAAGAGGTCAAGTAATATGATCATTGTGTAATTGACCTTTTGTCTTGGCAGATGTAGGTCATTAGTTATTGTGGTTGAGGGGCTGTTTCTGTGGATGAGCAGTGCGGAAACCATATTGTAGAGGATCTAGAGAGAATAGGAGTTAAGAAATAGAGCAAGCTGTAGTTCAAATGAATGTTCCTTGTCTGTGTCTGATCTCATCAGATTTATTCTTTGTTACACAGTTTTTTTAAAAATAGGTTAAAAACAATTCTAGACACGTGACAAAATACTATTAAAATGGTATACTGCCTAACTAACCTACCATACTTTCTTTTTACAGGGTTCCTGAGATACTCACCAGTGTAGTTTACGTGTTTTCCCTCAAATGGATTTTTGTCTAC
>WSYH01015366.1:0-14360 GCA_036426205.1 Ascaphus truei | reverse complement strand
ATTCTAATCTCACGGCGAGATACAATTCTACAGTCCCAATCTCATCAACTTTTTTTTACTACTGCTGCTACTTGAGCCTGAGATATTTCCCCCAACCCAATCGCCTTCCTTCCTGTTTTCCTCTCTTCCTTCTCTATGGTGCTTTCACCAATGGACTGCTCCATCACCAATAATAATTACCACTACTAGGACCTTGTCTTCACTAAAACTATTCTCTTTCTCACTTCTCTAACCTCTTCTTTCCATCTTGGACCATCATTTATCTCCCTTGTTATGTCCAATCTACCTTCTTACACTGCTGCCGCCCCCCCCCCCTCCCCACCCTAACAATTCCTGAGATTGTCAATCCATGGACATGAAGCTCTGGATCCTCCCTGAGCTCTAGCTCTCTTCTCTATCGTGCACAACTCTGATCAACCTTGTCACACACTAGAACTCTATCCTTTTCAAACTGCCGGACCAGAGCTTCCCATCATCTACAGACTCTCACTGCTTTAACCCACACCTTCCGCTCAACACTCAGACATATGTCAACGCTCTTGCACTCTGAGCATCTATGGAAACATTCCCAGCTCTTACTGATTTCATTCACAATACAAATTCCTGGTGTAACGCACAATGCCCTTTCTCTGCGTTGATCCAACCTTCAAATACCTGCCGTCATCTCCAATCCTACTTTAAGACAAAGTGAACTCTATTCGATGAGAGATCCCCTCGGCCTTCTCTAGCCATTCTCTCCCTTCAGTACTCTTAGCTGCGATTTCCTCTGGAAGCAGGAGGAATCATATCGTCGACTCTCTCTGACGCTTTATCTCATTCCTTCCCCTCACCCTCCCACCTCTCGCTCCCACTCTGATCACAGAAGGCCCCCAATAAAATGGTTCCATGCTTTTACATAGTAAAACCTGGAGGATACAGTGTATAATGAGTGACAGTTTAACGACTTACACCCGCGGAGACTTTCTTTAATTTTTTTTATTACTTACGTCTTTATGATAGTTTTCAAAGAAATAGGGGGGGGGGGAACATTGATACATATAGTTGGAATACATATTTGAGAGGGATTGGAGGAGGGGAAGGGGTACAATTTGTACAAGTATAACATGTTGGTGCCCGTAATGCGGCGGTTCTGTTCTATGGTACCCGCAAGCGGAAAATCGCCTGGAAAGAGAACGGGCGATTTTCGGAGCCTGCGCATGCGAGACCGGCAATTTCCCCTCTGAGGCAGCGCAACCTCCAATTGTGCAAGCGTGATACTGTTGGCATGCGCGGTACCACTGTTCTGGCATGCGAACTCTGCCCTACCCCGTATGGCATGTGACGACACCACTGTATCGAGCGGAACGCCTGGTACCACGTGTATGAGCGGAACGCCGTAAAGGCGGGCTGCGAAAAGCGGGCCCTAGTGTAGTGAACAAAATTTATGATATGAACATATATCATATATGGGGATTATACCTGCATGTCGGAACCAAAGGGACCCAAATCTCCGAGAAACTGAGAGGGGTGGAGCCATGCACCATAGCTGAATTTTTTTTCCATAATAACTATATGCCAGATTGTATGTTATGATTAAAGATGGTGGGGGCGGGGGTGGGCCGGTGGACTGTTTCCAGTCTTGGCATGTGCACCAAGTGGCTTGGGTGACTTTTTTAAAACCAAAATCGATCATTTTTTGGGGGCGTTGCCGCGTGATATGCCGACTGATGGAGAAGGTAAGCGGAGCAACGCACCATGTCTCTGCACACAAAACATCACAGAAGAGCCCTGCAGTTACCAGGGAGATTTCACCTCTGAACACGCTAAACCCGGGGAATACCTCAGCGAAACCCGTAGTTCGAATCAAACCCGAGTGGGGGCGCCCTGGTGTACCATGAATACATTAAAAATCATTAAAAGGGGTACAAAGATTGGGAGTATTTCAGTTAAAGTACTGTATGATCTAATAAACTCCTGATTTATTAGTTTAAAAAAAAACACACATATAGGATTTTTGAAGCTATTGGCTTTAGACGAGGCCCTCAGAAACGCAATTTGTAGAAATTTTGAGAAAACATAAAAAGCAAAATCTTGGCTTTACCATGGTTACATTTGCTTGTTAAACTCTTATGTGGGAAAGAAATGAATTCTGTGTGGCGCCCAACAGTAACAATAAAAATAATATATATAATGTATACAACCAGGACTGAGATTGGTCAGACACCACGCAGTTATTACGCATGCACTGCTGTTGTTTTTGTTCAAGCACGAGAAAAAACTGTTGGCACAAGTCCTGGATCTGATACAAATCTTCAGTCCTGGTTGATACAATTATATATATTTATTTTTTAATTGACATGTTGGTCGCCATAGAATAACATCTCTTCTCAATTCCATTTCTCTGACCAGGGGGTCAGAGGTATCGCAGGCAGCCGCCTTTCTTCTTGCAATCATAGAATATTAGGTTTTACATTCTATTATCACATTGGTTGATTATGTAGATTAAATAGCGCAACCTATCTTGTGTTTTGTTAAACTCTTTACCAATATTATTTTTGATCCGGGATGTTGGACTGCCCTTTACGCCAAACAAAATACTGTATAAAATATTAATACCTCATGTTTACGGAACAGGGCTGCAATTGTTCTTGAAGATTAGCTCCAGGTAACATGCATTGATGTTACTAAGATATGAGAGATTGTGCATGCTTCCTTAGAATGGGAGAACAAGGCCTTTTAGAACATCGCCATAAGATACCATGGATGCAACTGCTCATGGGTGTTACCATACTTCCACATCACAGACGTGGCCTGACTGACAATTCCTGTGCTGTTCTTCTTGTCTGAGGGGCCATGTGTACACATTTAAATGAGGTGTGTGAGGAGCAAGCACGATCACCTTCCATACTGCAGAATACACAAACAGTGTGTCAATCTCGAATGGTCACGCAAGTGCTTTTACACGTGTTGGTATTCTGCACCGAGACACGTGGTCACTGGACTATTACACCTGCGGTGGATTTGGACATTTTGAGTCATGCAATCCGGAGCTCAACAACACCCGTGAAGGAGCTGCTGGAGTGAAGCAGGATGGGGGTTTTATTGGAATAAAAATGCCCCTTGTGAGCACATTCACACGTCCAAGACAGGTCTGCGACCCTGCCTTCCCCCTTTATTTAGCATCCACGCAGCCAGGGATTCTGGGAAATTCATGCAAATGAGACACACAGTTGAAACCTTTACTTCTTGTCCATTTTAACATGGACCCCTATAAACTTATGCTTGCCGCATAAACAAGCTTTTCAGCACGGCGGGGTTAAGAAGTGCAAAGCCAGTAAACCTACCACCAGACAGCTATTTCAACCTTGTGTCTCATCAGTGTGAGGCGGTTATACAGTCACCCCGTTACAACGCGATCCGTTACAGCGCAATCCGCTTTAAAACGATGCAAGCGTGGCCTCCAATTTTCGTAATTATGAATACTTACAACACGGTTATTGGTATCTAAATACTTTATTGTACCATGCATACAATTGTACATTATTTCTAACGCACGCATCTGCTTTAGCGCGATGTGATCTTTGGACCCCAAGCGCAGCGTTATAAGGGGTTGAGCTGTACTGGCTTTACAAGTGAGTTTGAAAATGTTGGTATATTGGAGGAATAGTGTGGACTATAGCTGCTTATATCCAATATAGATATACAGCTGCATCTACAATATAAACACACGTCCTAAAAGCAATTAAAGTGTTTATTTCTGCGTGGTGGAGTCAGATGAACTAATTTAAAGCTAAGACGGACATCATTATTAGCGTTGTGTTGTGAGGTTCACAGAGTTCTGATGCCACAATGCTGCTGGGATTTACCTTCATCCGCGGTGGAAGGGTTAAATCACGTTCTGGCCACGGTTGAAGGAGCGAAGGCATTATTCACAAATCACTGATATTAGCAATAGGCCGAGAGCAGGATTCCTCTGAGGCGCTCATCATGTTGGAACCGGCAAATGTAGGAAAGAGAAATTGATGGGAAGAGGGGGAGAGGTGAACAGAGCGAAGTGCATACACAGAGAAACGAATAGACAGAAAAGGAAGTACTTGTACTGTACTCATATGTCCCGATTCAGTATGCTGGGTACTCACTTCTGTAAGCCAGGGAAGCCTACACATTTATTTAAATGACATATAGAGGCTTCAAAGCATTATGAATAAGGGCTTTTGAGGGAAAACCACATATTACCACATATATATATATAGGAACAAAAAAAAAACAAAAGCGCAAGCTCAGACACGTAAAACTGAAGAAAAAATAAGGTACATTATTTAAAAAACTCAGCAACCCAAAAGAAGTGTGCACTTACAGATTTCCAACCGAACCATTCGTGGGAGAGAACTCTCTATGCGTGGGTCATCTGCGGTGGCTAGGGTGCGTCCCCAGGTTTGCAGAGTGGATGTAAAAAGCCCAGGTTCACCAGAATTGGCACAGCAAGATATAAAGGCAATCCCAATGCCTGAACGTCCTTTGCCCCTCATACAATGATTGATAGACTTGAAAGTACCGCCAGCCGGAGACAGGGAAGCCAGGGACTTCCAAATACACCAACACCAACGCGATGAAGTCACAGCTCTACGCGTTTCGTCAACACTTGCGGCGACTTCGTCAGGACGCAATAAAAATCTCTTGGATTGTTGTGTGAGTGGAAAAACATTCACTTGGATTTCTTTTTTTTCACTAATTCACGGTAGGGTTGTAGATATTATTAGGTAAACTTGGGTAATTTTATTGATGGTAAGATTTTAAATAGGTGATGATAGTTGACATTATAGGGGTATGTTCACATTCCTCTTTAGCGATACCGGAAGGGGGGGGGGGGCGGAGAGAGAGAGATAGGTAGAAGGAGAGAGAGAGAGAGACCGTAGACACAGAGAAGGAAGGAGACTGGAGACAGAGAAGTAGAAAGCAGAGCAGGAGAAGAGATAATAGAGAGAGAGAAGACGAGAGAGACCACACCGAGGAGAGACCAGCATCCAACACAGAGATGCTAAAGACACACACACACACACACACACAAACACACACACCAAACAACAAACACACACACAACACAACACACACACCCACACACACACACACACACACACACAGACAAACACACACACACTACACACACACACACACACACACACCACCACACTTAGTAAGTTATGGTGGGTAAAAAAGTGACAAAACAACCCTCACAGTAAAGATAAACAACTGTAAAATATTCCTGATGTTCATGCGCATGTCTTAGACAGGTCGAAACCCTGTCTTTCACATTAACCCAGCACACACACTGCCAATGCAAAGCAAGGGTTTGGGAAATGACATTGCAAATGAAGCTACAGTGCCACCTTCGTTCAAAGCTCAAATTAATAGCCAACCAGTAGCAATGCATGCTGATTGAGACACAGCTTTTAAGCACCGATTGCGAACAGGGTCTGCCTTGACGAGGCTGCAAGGCTAAACGATGCCAAAGGGTTATTTTTCTTTATTTAAAACTAAAAAATGACCCTATTCAAGAGGATATTAGAAGTATTTTCACTGTGTATTTCGTAATGTGTTGATGAGGATTTCACATTAGAACTAGTATTATCACTATATATTCATTATTTTAGCCTCCTGTATACACCCATACCTGAGTTTTAGTTGTTTTTAATACCTACAGATTTTGCGTCGTTGTACTGTATGCATATATGTTGAATAAAAGTTTATTGTTTTGCCGATTTGGCTATTTTAGGTAAATGGTCACTCCTAGTATTGGGTGCAGTTACCAGGGTCTCCCCTACAGCCTATTCTGATCTGTATCAAGGAGCACTCTATCCTTGCTATTATAATACACATATTAGCCTGTCTGTGCAGTGGCAAAAGGGATCTGCGGGAGACCTTTGTTTTGCCTCCTTTCTACTTGCTATGCCAGTACTATCCCTTTGCAACGGCTACAATATTTGCTATCTGGCGAGCGGTATACTATCAGTTATTCCCTTGTAGGCCCTAGGCACTGTTCCCATAAACCTGTCTCCTTTTCTATTTCCACCTCCTTCTACTCCTCACGGCGAGATACAATTCTACAAGTCCCAATCTCATCAACTTTTTCTCTTTCTACTGCTGCTACTTGCAGCTGGAGATATTTCCCCCAACCCAATCGCCTTCCTTCCTGTTTTCGCTCTCTTCCTTCCTCCTATGGCTTTCACCAATGGACTGCTTCCATCACCCATAATAATTACCACTACTAGGACCTTGTCTTCACTAAAAACTATTCTCTTTCTCACTTCTCTACCTCTTATTTTCCACTCTTGGACCATCATCTTATCTCCCTTGTTATGTCCAATCTACCTTTCTTTACACTGCCTGCCTCCCCCCCCGTACCCTAACAATTCCTGAGATTGTCAATCCATGGACCATGAGGCTCTGGAATCCTCCCTGAGCTCTAAGCTCTCTTCTCTATCGTGCACCAACTCTGATAACCTTGTCACCACCTAGAACTCTATCCTTTTCAACTGCCGAGACCAGCATGCTTCCCATCATCTACAGCACTCTCACTGCTTTAACCCACAACCTACGCTCAACACTCAAGACATACTGTCAACGCTCTTGCACTCTGAGCATCTATGGAAACATTCTCCAGCTCTTACTGATTTTCACCAATACAAATTCCTGGTGTAACGCACAATGCCCTTTCTCTGCGTTGAATTCCAACCTTCAAATACCTGCCTCTCATCCTCCAATCCTACTATAAAGACAAAGTGAACTCTATTCGATGAGAGATCCCCTCTGCCATTCTCTATGCCTATTCTCTCCCCCTTCAGCTACTCTTAGCTGCGATTTCCTCTGTAACAGAGGAGGAATCATCTCGTAACTCGTCTCCTGACAGCTTTATCTCATTCCTTCCCCTCACCTCCCACCTCTCGCTCCCACTCTGATCACAGAGCCCCAATAAACACGGTTCCATGCTTTTACCATAGAAATAACCTGGAGGACTAAGGCCCGGGCCATAGAGGGGTGAGGAGAGCGGAGGCGCGCTAACGCTGAGGCTCGCCTGCTTTAGTCAGCGCGATTCCACGGACTTGCAGGCGAGCCAGCGTGCGCGAAGGGAGCCGGGGGGAGGTGGTTGGAGGCGGGGCAGTGACGTCGCTGGGCCAATCGCCCGCGACGCACTGACGTCAACGTCACGGTGCCGACGTCACGGCGCCGTGATGTTGACGCTGCTTAAGGCTGATTGGATGTTTTCAGCCGACAGCTTGGCGCTCGGCTGAAAACTCCAAAGCCTGAGTACGCCTGCGGACGCTCGCGTGAGCCCCCTCTCAGGGCATCCTCATTGAGGATGCAGGGGCTCAGCGCGGAGCGTCCGCACGGCTCAGCGCTGCTTGTCCTTCTATGGACGCAGCCTAAAGTGTACTAATGAGTGACATGTTTAACGAGTTACACCCGGGAGACTTCTTTTATTTTTTTTATTACTTACGTTTTTATTGATAATTTTTCAAAGAAATAGGGAGGGGGGAACATTGATACATATAGTCTGGTAATATCATATTTGGAGAGGGATTAGGAGAGGAGGGAAGGGGACAGCATTTGTACATATGTAATACAGGCGGGCCCCGGTAATGCGGCGAGTTCGGTTCTATGGTCCCGCCGCAAAGCGAAAATCGCCGGAAAGCAGAACCCGCGATTTTCGGCATCTGCGCATGCGCAGACCGGCAATTTCCCCTCCTGCGCATGCGCAGCATCCGTTCTGTGCAAGCGTGACCACTGTTCTGCGCATGCGTGACCTCTGCACCCCCCGTTCTGCGCATGTGACGACACCACTGTATGAGCGGAACGCCGGTACCACTGTATGAGCGGTACCACTGTATGAGCGGAACGCCATAAAGCGGGCCGCTTTCTGGTACCACTGTATGAGCAGGTCGCTGAAAAGCGGGGCCCTACTGTATAGTAAACATCAATTTAGATGCAACATATCTATATATGATACTGTATATCATATATGGGGATATACCTGCATGACGGAACCAAGGGGCCCAAATCTCCGAGAACTGAGAGGTGGAGACATCCAGATAAGCTGATTTTTTTTCCATATAAACTATATGCAAGATTGTATTGTTTATTTGATTTAAAGATGGGTGGGGGGCGGGGGGTGGGGCGGTAGACTGTTTCCAGTTCTTGGCGATTGTGCACCTAGTGGCTTGGGTGACTTTTTTTAAACCAAAATCTGACACCTAAAAATATTGATCATTTTTTGGGGGCGATGCCGCCGTGATGATGCCGCTGCCGGAGGAAGGTAAGAGCGGAGGCACCGCACATGTCTATGCACCAAACATCCCAGAAGGCCCTGCAGTTACCCGGAGATTTCACCTCTCAACCCGTAACCCGGGAGATACCTAGCCGAAACCCGTAGTCTCCGAATCAAACCCGGAGTGGGGGCAGCCCTGGTTACACTGAATACATTAAAACTCATTAAAAGGGGTACAAAGATTGGGAGTATTTCAGTAAGTACTGTATGATTAATAAAACTCTGATTTATTTAAAAAAAAAAAAAAACACACATATAGGATTTTGAAGCTATTGCTGCTTTAAGACCGAGCCCCTCAGAAACACAATTTGTAGTTAATTTTCAGAGAAACATAAAAAGCCAAATATTGGCTTTTACCATGGTTACATTTGCTTGTTAAACTCTTTATGTGGGAAAGAAATGAATATCTGTGGCGCCCAACATGTACAATAAAAAATAATATATATAATGTATACAACCAGGACTGAAGATTTGTATCAGACACCACGCAGTATTACGCTATGCACTCTGTTTGTTTTTGTTTCAAGCACGAGTAACACCTGTTGGAGCACAGTCCTGGATCTGATACAAATCTTCAGTCCTGGTTGTATACATTATATATTATTTTTTATTATTATTTTTAATTGTACATGTTGGGTGCCATAGATATACATCTCTTTCTCACATTCCATTTCTCTGACCAAGGGGTCAGAGGTATATCGCAGGCAGCCGCCTTTATTCTTGCAATCATAGAATATTAGGTTTTACATTCTATTATCACATTGGTGATTATTATATTAGAATTAGCGCAACCTATCTTGTCGTTTTGTTAAACTCTTTACACAATATTATTTTTGATCCGGGATGTTGGGCTGCCCCTTTACGCCAAACAAAATACTGTATAAAATATTAATAACCTCATGTTTACGGAACAAGGCTGCATTGTTCTTTGAAGATTAGCTCCAGGTAACAGTACATGATGTACTAGATATGAGAGATTGTGCAATGCTTACCTTAGAATGGGAGAACAATGCCTTTTAGAACTCGCCATAGATACCATGGGATGCAACTGCTCATGGGTGTTACCTACCTTGCACATTACAGACGTGAGCCTGACTGACAATTCCTGTGCTGTTCTTCTTGTCTGAGGGCCATTGGTACACATAAAGTGAGGTGTGTGAGGAGCCAGCATCGATCACTATTCCATACTGCAGAATACACAAACAGTGCGTCAAATCTCGAATGGTCACGCAATGCCTTTTACACGTGTTGGTATTCTGCACGAGACACGTGGTCACTGGATTATACACCTGCGGTGGATTTGGACATTTTGAGTCATGCAATTCCTGGAGCTCAAACACCCGTGAAGGAGCTGGGAGTGAAGCAGGACTGGGGGTTTTATTGGAAATAAAAATGCCCCTTGTGAGCACATTCACACGTCCAAGACAGGTCTGCGACCCTGCCTTTCCCCCTTATATCTTAGCATCCACTGCAGCCAGGGATTCTGGGAAATGACATGCAAATGAGCACACAGTGAAACCTTTTATTTCTTGTCCATTTTAACATGGACCCCTATAAGCTTATGCTTGCCGCATAACACAGCTTTTCAGCACCGCCGGGGTTAAAGAAGTGCAAAGCCAGTAAACCTACCCACAGACAGCTTATTTCAACCTATTTGTGTCTCATCAGTGTGAGGCTGGTTATACAGCTCAACCCCGTTATAACGCGATCCGTTACAGCGCAAATCCGCTTATAACGTGATGCAAGCGTGGCTCCCAATTTTCGTAATTATGAATACTTTACAACACGGTTATTGGTATCTTAAATACTTTATTGTACCATGCATACAATTGTACATTATTTCTAACGCGATTCGCTTATAGCGCGATGTGATTCTTTGGACCCCAAGCGCAGCGTTATAAGGGGGTTGAGCTGTACTGGCTTTACAATGTGACGTTTGAAAATGTTGGTATTATTGGAGAATAGTGTGTGACTATAGCTGCTTATATCCAATATAGATATTACAGCTGCATCTACAATATAAACACACGTCTAAAAGCAATTAAAGTGTATTTCTCGTGTGGTGGAGTCAGATGACCTAATTTAAAGCACGGACATCATTATTAGCGTTGTGTTGTGAGGCTTCACAGAGTTCTGCATGCCACAATGCTGCTGGGATTTACCTTCATCCGCGGTGGAAGGGTTAAATCACTGGTCTTGGCCAGGCTGATCATGAAGGCAGTTATTCCAATAATCACTGATATTAGCAATAGCGCCGAGAGCAGGATTCCTCTGAGGCGCTCATTCATGTTGGAACCTGGCAAATGTAGAAAGAGAAATTGATGGGAAGAGGGAGAGAGGTGGAACAGAGCGAAGTGCATAACACAGAGACACGAATAGACAGAAAAGGAAGTACTGTACTGTACTCCATATGTCCCCGATTCAGTATGCTGGGTACTCACTTCTTTAAGCCAGGGAAGCCTACACATTTTATTTAAATGACATATAGAGGCTTCAAAGCATATTGAATAAGGGGCTTTTGAGGGAAAACCACATATACACACATATATATATATATGAACAAAAAACAAACAAAAGCGCAAGCTCCATAGCACGTAACTGAGTAAAAAATAAGGTACATTTATTTAAAAAATCAGCAACCCATAAGAATGTGCACTTACAGGATTTCAAACAGAACCATTCGTGGGAGAGAAATCTCTATTGTGGTCATCTGCGGTGGTAGGGTGAGTCCCACGGACCCTACTGTGAGTGAACATCAATTTGATGCAAAATATTATATATGATACTGTATATCATATATGGGGATATACCTGCATGTCGGAACCAAGGGACCCAAATCTCCGAGAACTGAGAGGTGGAGCCATGCACATAAGCTGAATTTTTTTTCCATATAAACTATATGCCAGATTGTATTGTTTATTTGATTTAAAGATGGGTGGGGGGCGGGGGGTGGGCCGGTGGACTGTTTCCAGTTCTTGGCGATTGTGCACCAAGTGGCTTGGGTGACTTTTTTAAAACCAAAATCTGATCATTTTTTGGGGGCGATGCCGCCTTGATGATGCCGCTGCCGGAAGAAGGTAAGAGCGGAGGCACCGCACATGTCTCTGCACCAAACATCCCAGAAGGCCCTGCAGTTACCCGGGGATTTCACCTCTCAACCCGTAACCCGGGAGATACCTAGCCGAAACCCGTAGTCTCCGAATCAAACCCAAAATGGGGGCAGCCCTGGTTACACTGAATACATTAAAACTCATTAAAAGGGGTACAAAGATTGGGAGTATTTCAGTAAGTACTGTATGATCTAATAAAACTCTGATTTATTTAGTTAAAAAAAAACACACATATAGGATTTTGAAGCTATTGCTGCTTTAAGACCGAGCCCCTCAGAAACGCAATTTGTAGTTAATTTTCAGAGAAACATAAAAAGCAAAATCTTGGCTTTTACCATGGTTACATTTGCTTGTTAAACTCTTTATGTGGGAAAGAAATGAATATCTGTGGCGCCCAACATGTACAATAAAAAATAATATATATAATGTATACAACCAGGACTGAAGATTTGATCGACACCACGCAGTATTACGCTTGCACTCTGTTTGTTTTGTTTCAAGCACTAACTCCCTGTTGAGGCATTCATCCCTGATCAAATCTTCAGTGTCCTAGTTGATGCTTTATCTATTATTTTTAATTCATTTATTGCATAATTCGCCATGCTTTTCTGGCCCTACGTTCCCATACATCTTGTTCTGACATTCCATTGCACCCTCCTACTCGTCTAGAGGCGATCTTTCGTCGGACTCAGCGCCTACTATTCGCAATCATATATTATTAATTACATTCCTATCTTACATAAGTTTGTTAGAAACATTGCCATCCTCTCCTGTCATTATTTCTATCTCTGGTTGCCCATGATTTTTTTGTGCGCATAAGTCTCCTGCTCTTTACCCTCCTGTATAAATTTTCACCGTCATTATTACTTCGTCGTGACATGTTGTTTTTCTCGTTTCATATGCTTGTTTTTGTTTCAAGCCACGAGTAACACCTGTTGGAGCACAGTCCTGGATCTGATAAATCTTCAGTCCTGGTTGTATACATATAATTATTTTTATTATTTTTTAATTGTACATGTTGGGTGCCATAGATATAATCTCTTCTTCCATGTCATTTCTTGACCAAGGGGTCAGAGGGATATCGCAGGCAGCCGCCTTTATTCTTGCAATCTAGAATATTAGGTTTACATTCGATTATCACATTGGTGATTATTATATTAGAATTAGGCAACCTATCTGTCGTTTTTTAAACTCTTACACAATATTATTTTTGATCCGGGATGTGGGGCTGCCCCTTTACGCCAAACAAAATACTGTATAAATATTAATAACCTCTGTTTACGGAACCAAGCTGCATTGTTCTTTGAAGATTAGCTCCAGGTAACAGTACATGATGTACTAGATATGAGAGATTGTGCAATGCTTACCTAGAAGGGAGAACAATGCCTTTAGAACTCGCCATAGATACCATGGGATGCAACTGCTCATGGGTGTACACTACCTGCACATTACAGACGTGAGCCTGACTGACAATTCTGTGCTGTTCTTCTTGTCTGAGGGCCATTGGTACACATAAAGTGAGGTGTGTGAGGAGCCAGCATCGATCACATTCCATACTGCAGAATACACAAACAGTGCGTCAAATCTCGAATGGTCACGCAATGCCTTTTACACGTGTTGGTTTCTGCACGAGACACGTGGTCACTGGATTATACACCTGCGGTGGATTTGGACATTTTGAGTCATGCAATTCCTGGAGCTCAAACACCCGTGAAGGAGTGGGAGTGAAGCAGGACTGGGGGTTTTTTGGAAATAAAAATGCCCTTGTGAGCACATTCACACGTCCAAGACAGGTCTGCGACCCTTGCCTTCCCCCTTATATCTTAGCATCCACTGCAGCCAGGGATTCTGGGAAAGACATGCAAATGAGCACACAGTGAAACCTTTTACTTCTGTCCATTTTAACATGGGACCCCTATAAGCTTATGCTTGCGCATAACACAGCTTTTCAGCACCGCCGGGGGTTAAAGAAGTGCAAAGCCAGTAAACCTACCCACAGACAGCTATTTCAACCTATTTGTGTCTCATCAGTGTGAGGCTGGTTATACAGCTCAACCCCGTTATAACGCGATCCGTTACAGCGCAAATCGCTTTTAAACGTGATGCAAGCGTGGCTCCCAATTTTCGTAATTATGAATACTTTACAACACGGTTATTGGTATCTTAAATACTTTATTGTACCATGCATACAATTGTACATTATTCTAACAGCGATTAGCTTAAGCGCGATGTGATTCTTTGGACCCCAAGCGCAGCGTTATAAGGGGGTTGAGCTGTACTGGCTTACAATGTGACGTTTGAAAATGTTGGTATTATTGGAGAATAGTGTGTGACTATAGCTGCTTATATCCATATAGATATTACAGCTGCATCTACATATAAACACACGTCTAAAAGCAATTAAAAGTGTATTTCTCGGTGGTGGAGTCAGATGACCTAATTTAAAGCAGGACATCATTATTAGCGTTGTGTTGTGAGGCCTCACCGAGTCTGCATGCCACAATGCTGCTGGGATTTACCTTCATCGCCGGGTGGAAGGGTTAAATCACTGGTCTGGCCAGGCTGATCATGAAGGCAGTTATTCCAATAATCACTGATATTAGCAATAGCGCCGAGAGCAGGATTCCTCTGAGGCGCTCATCATGTGGAACCTGGCAAATGTGAGAAAGAGAAATTGAGGGAAAGAGGGAGAGAGGTGGAACAGAGCGAAGTGCATAACACAGAGACACGAATAGACAGAAAAGGAAGTACTGTACTGTACTCCATATGTCCCCGATTCAGTATGCTGGGTACTCACTTCTTTAAGCCAGGGAAGCCTACACATTTTATTTAAATGACATATAGAGGCCAAAGCATATTGATAAGGGGCTTTTGAGGGAAAACCACACACACACACACACACACCACACAACCACCACACACACACACACCACACACACAAACACACC
>WSYH01015365.1:0-14363 GCA_036426205.1 Ascaphus truei | reverse complement strand
CCACCAAATTTATTTTTTAGACAGGCAGGCTCATCAGTCAGTTGTTTTTATTTCTGTTATCTTTTGGATTTAATTAAAGTACCCTTTTTATTTTTGCAAATTATTGTCTGAGTGCTACTTTAGAGGTTCCTTTTTCTTCTGTGTTTATATATATATATATAGTAATATTATTTTTTCCGTCTTTATCTTGTTCCTCATTCTGTGTACAGTACAGTAGTTCATTGAGAGAGGAAAGGTTTTGAGTACATCATTACTGCTGTTTATATACTGTACATTTGACTGTACAAACAGATTAGACTGGACACAACACCCCACCTCCCCCCAAGCCACCCTTTTTTCCTGAAACGACAAGTAAACAAAAAATTAGTGCAGTTATGTGCGTACTGTATTAAGCATTGTGTGATGTGTAGTACTACTGTACATGGCTGGTGCTGTTTTCTCTGGAAAGAAAAAAATTGAGCAGTTAGTAGGCAGTTACTGTAGTACTGTCAAACTAGTCTATACTGGAACTACTGTATACTCTGACTACTGTTAAATACTATGTACTGTAACCTGATGGCTGGTGCTGCTCTCTCTGTAAATAAAAAACTGTAACTACTGTATACTCTGACTATTGGGAAAGAAAAAATCTGTGCCATACTTACCTGTATCATACTGTACTTACAATACTACAGCACAGTACTACTTTCCTGATGCTTGCCCATTACGCGCGATCACAATGGGCAACACAGTGGCAATATGGTCTATATATTTATTGCAGCGTTCCACGGTGAGTACATCGTTCCAAAAACTCATTATGCCTTTCAACAACTCGTCCTTTTTGGAGGGTTTCGCCACTTTCCAGATATGGTCCTTCAGCTGATGCCAGACCATTTTGATCGGATTGAAGTATGGCGATCTGTCATTGGAAAAAAAGGACAATTAGTTTAATAGATACAGTACACAGTAAAAACAGTGGGAAAAAAATGAGACACTGTTACCGCACTTACTCCGCTGGCATCTTCACCCAGTTGATACCGCGCTCAAGGATATGCGCTGTTGACGAGGTGTGCTTCGGATCATTGTCCTGGTAGAAGCGGTGACCATTCGGGAACTCGTGTGTGATGTATTGCACATCTCAGGGACAATGTTGTCTTGGAAGAAAGCTTTATTCATGATTCCTATAGCAAGAAAAGAAAAGTGCTCAAAAAACTGCACAATAGTACAGTACAGTGCATACAGTAAGGCTACACTATTAAATTACAGTGCATAAGGCTACATTATATTTCATATATTTTACCTTCAAAGATGACAATGCATCCTGGTCCACGCCTAGAGATAGCACCCCACACATGCAGCTTCACGGGGGGGTTTGGCCGCGGCTTCAAAGATATGCTGCCTTTTTTGTGGAATGCAAAGCTTGCAAATCTCTCTAGCGACACAGTAGACTCGTCAGTGAAAATGCAATCCTGGAAAGTTTCCCCACTGTCGATCCATGCCTGGGCCTGGACCACTCTCTTGATTTTGTTTACGTCCCTTATCATGGGGTACGCTCTGTAATGACAAGGAATAAATAATTTTAGCGGTACAGTACAGTTTCCTAAACAACACTTTTACCTCCTGTTTTGTCCAGTACTAACCTCACACATCCATATTTCCATCCAATGCTGCGTCTCATCTTCTTTATGCTGGTCTCGGATACAGTTTCATTGTGATTTGCCTGCAGAGTGTATTTGACCCTTAATGCACTCTTCTCATCATTCTCCTCACTTACATTGTCCACCAGAAGAGTTGTCTCCCTACAATGTAAAGAAAAACAATCCGGTAAGTACAAATATTAGAGACAGTAGATCAACAGGATACAATATATTGTTCTATTAATATGCAGCAATATAAAACTGTTGTAATATAAATATACAAAATATATATACTGTTGTAATATAAATATACAAAATATATATACTGTTGTCATTTAAATATAAATATACAAAATACATATACTGTTGTAATATAAATATAAATATACAAAATATATATACTGTACTGTTGTAATCTAAATATAAATATACAAAATATATATACTGTTGTAATATAAATATAAATATACAAAATATATATACTGTTGTAATATAAATATAAATATACAAAATATATATACTTTTGTAATATAAATATACAAAATATATATACTGTTGTAATATAAATATACAAAATATATATACTGTTGTAATATAAATATAAATATACAAAATATATATTCTGTACTGTTGTAAAATAAATATAAATATACAAAATATATATACTGTTGTAGTATAAATCAACAGAAATAACAAAAATATTAGATACAGTACAGATGTACAGTACATTTTTTGATCTAATTTTTTTAAAAAGTTTTATAAATATACTTACGCGTTAGTTACCCTTGGTGCCCTTTTGCATTCTCATTTTTTTCCGTGTGCATGATAGCTCACGGTGGTTGCTGGCACAATGAGGCCAGAAGTATCTAACCAGCGTTGGATAGCAGCAATTCGGTGTCCGCTCGTGTACATCTCCTTAATTCGCATGCTGAGATCCTTGGAAATATTTTTAACAACCATTGCTGCAAGTACACTGGCGACACACTTTATTCGAGCTCGGCTAGTCCCACGAATTCGGGTATACCCGGGTGTATTGAGGTTTGTGACTGTTTTCTGCCCGAGTGCATTGCGTTATTTTCCAGGCAGGGATTGAAGCATTTTATTCCCGCTGGCTGCAATACTGCACAGTATATATATATATATATACTGCATTACAATTCATGAATTTATGCCATCTGGTAGACACGCGAAGCATTGCAGCCTATTAAATCCTAATCATTATCATTTAACAGATCAGCCGCCCGTCAGCCAGGCATGAACCCAGGCTGGGAAGGCAAACACAACGGGGCTTGTCAGAGGTGAGGAGCGGCGCATTCCAGGTATCTGCCAGGTACATACTGGGTATTTGCTCGAATAAAGTGTGTCGGTGCAGTAGAAAGAAATACAAACACAAGAATGTATATTCGATGTTTAGCCGATGTGTATTCAATGTGCAGTGAATCCACAAAATGGATGGTGTATTTATACGGTAATGACTCACAATAGAGTACGCCCAATTTCAACACCTGTACCTCGCTGTCATGCATAAATGGTTACACACTTTGCATAGCCCACCACTCGATGATCTTTATCTGAACTTGCCCTTATCCAGATACTGCATTACTGTATGCCACCTGCTTCCATGGATCAACCCCGATTCTACGGACGCAGGAACCCACTCGCATCTGCCGTGCCTGTCAAGCAGAAAAAGCGAAAGGCGGTTGCCGTTTCCACGCCAAGGCAAAAGCGACAGGCTAAGGCCAATAAAGAAAACTTTCTGCTGACCCCAAAGGCTAAGGGTTTTCATAGACGTCAGCCTTATTATGTCAAGAAGATATACCGTGATGTACACTCGACGCAAAACGATTGGCAGCCAACCCATCGAACCCGCAGACCACTTCCTCACATACACTTCGACAACTCTGCAGCCGCTGTCCTGGAAATCTTCAGCCTGTCTTCTCCACCCCTCATCATCGACGCTGCCGCCGCCCTCCCAGCAACCCACAGGCTATCCTCTCCAGTTCTATCCAACGACACTTCCTCTGAAATCCATGGGTCATTTTCTCCTTTGCTCTTAGACGACTCTGCTTCTCGCCCGGAAATCCAAAGGTCACTTTCTCCATCCCTCTTCGACGAAGCTGCCGCTTTTCCTCTACCGGATATCCACAGGTCACCTCATCCACCCTTCTTCGACGACGACACCGCTTCTCTCCATGGAACCCCCATCTCATCCTCCATTGCACCCATCCACCCAGATGTCCACAAGCCATGCACAAGAAGCAGCTCGTTAGACCGGATGCTGAATGGGATAAGTGTGCATATCCCCAGGAACTCTAATGTGCTGGAAAAGATAGATCTGCTTCTGGAGACAATGCTAAATGTGGAGCAACGGATGCTACATATGGATCAACGGATGATACATATGGATCAACGGATGCTAGATATGGATCAACGGATGCAAGATATGGATCAACGGATGGATCGATGGATGGAGATGATAGAGGCTGACATAGCGGGTATACATCATTTGCTCAGTGTTAATGCCCCTGTTTCCCCGACGCCGGAGCAGGGGGGTGACATGGATGTGATGAATGAGAGCATCGCCCCCCTTCCATCACCAAGCGCACCCCCTCCACCAGAAGATGTAGTGTACATGTATGCCGTTGAGGAGGACATGACAACCCCGTCAAGACCACGCCAGGAGACAACATGGTGGCCAAGACTGGAGGAAAGCTTCCTCCCAGACAACCTACCATCGCCCGTCGCCTCAAGCACACCCGCTCCCAGAAGACCTACATTCGCTTGCATCAATACGGTGCCCGACATCACCCGGTGCGATCTGCCACCAGCGCTCAGGGAGAAGTATAGGGTGATGAGTGCTGGTGCACCCCACAAGTATGCCTTGTTACTTTTTAAGCACCATGTTCCCTACTCGTTGTACTGCGACTGGGCCTTCAGAGTGAACTACGAAGGAAATCGCGTAAAAAAGGCGCTTCCTGCCAATTTAAGAAAGAACATTCTGGATGAAATGCGGCACTTTTATCCAATTACAGATCCTGTAATGAAAGGCGTTCGAGACTGCATTAATGGCGTTTGTGCCATGCAAGGAATCGGCCATGGACGGACAATGTGGTGGACTTTCTGGTTTAATCACGGGAACTGTAAGACCATACTGTTGTGCTGAACTGTGCTGTACAGTACTTGTTTTGACCTGCTGAACTTAAATAAAGGAGATGTTTTGACCTGCTGTACTGTATTTAACTTACTGTTTAAACTTGCTGTACACACACACAGGACCTGCACAATTCCAGTCCCTGAGGGCCGCAAACAGGCACGGTTTTCAAAGGTTACCCTGAAAACCAGGCCTGTTTGCTGCCCTCGAGGACTGTACTGGTGCAGACTGTTTTGCACACCATCCCACTGTATATGTTTTGACTTGCCGTTCTGTAATAAAGGAGATGTTGCGTTTTGTATATTTTATGAATAAAGAATTTGTTTTTAAAACATGTGACTGTAAACCATATTGACTGACTGTAAATGTTTTTACTTTCTATACATAAATGTTTTCACTACTGTAACAGTAAACCATACACCTGTTGAAGTTTTGAATTGCTGTGCACTTAAAATGTTTCTACATTGTACAGTATTTGTAAATAAATGTTTTTGTACTTATTCCACCAATAAAAGAACATGTTGATTTGTTTTACATTGTTCCATTGGCTCCTTTGCTACTGTAACAAAATACAGTGTTTCTAGAATGTACACTACTGTCCAAGCACACTGTACTGTATACTGTAGGCATGCTTAGTACAAGAGTATTAAAAAAAATAGAAGACACATACAGTATGTACAGTACTGTAATATATGTTGAATAAATGCATAGTTTTAATTTTTTCGGGTTTATTACACAGTATATTGTTTATAAAAAAAAGTATTGTATACTGTACGGCCGGAAAACATCAGCATACTGTTTCAGGTACAGTATTCTGTCCTAATCAATAACAACGGCCACTAAACTGTAGACTCCGGTATGTGGGTTTTTCAATTCGATTCAGCAATGTGCAAGCATTGTTACACAAAGTGATATTATCCATCGAAATCCCTCCATTAGCCATTTTCTTTTCTGAGGAAAAACAAAAAGAAAAGTTTTACTGTAATGATCAGCCCCCTAAAGAAGTTCCCAGCCAGTCCCACCAATAATTTTCTCGGGGGGTGTCTCCTGTTCACATGCGCATGCGCCTACCGTCGATGTAATGACACGCATATGCGTTTCAAGAAGGTTCCAACGCGCATGCGCCTAGCGTTCCACCAATTGTTCAGTATCTGCAGTACAGTACTGTAGAAGGCGCTCAGCCAATGATATTGCTTACAGGAGAATCACTTGACTTTTGAATCGCACCGATATTGATACTGTATTGTCAAAATAAAAAAAACACAGAAAATAATAAGGCAACAATACTCACCATAGAATTTCCCATTCAGCTGGCGCCGGCGCCGGTCCACTGCCAGTCCAGTGTTCTTGATCATCCACGTCGATAGTTTGCAGCGGGACTAGTCCACCTGTAGTCAGCTGATGAGGCTGGAAATTGCTTGGTACATGCAAGCTTCATCGAAACTGCACGCGAAATCCGGCTCAGGCATTCTGGATAGACAGCAAGGGTTGTCACTGACGGTGGGACTGTTATTGGAAGCCGGTGCTGGTGCATTGCTTGGCAGCGACTGTCGTTTCTTAGTTGGTTTTAACACGACCCTTTGCCTTTTGCCGTCTTCATGATCATAGATACAGGAAAAAGCCGGTGATACACACCAATACCCTCCAAAAAATTGTGGCTCAATACGATAAAAACAGGGATCGCTACATAACCTTTTCCTTATTGCACGCTTCCACGTATGAGGAGCTGGCGAAAATTTGTAAAAGTCATAGTTTTCGATAAAATACTGATAAATTTGAACAACTGTTGCCATCTTATCATCTGTTGCATTTATTGTGGCCCATATCAAATACGCGTAACTTCTGTCAGGTTTTCGGAAAACGGGCTGCACTTGAACACTCATGGTGGGTTGCAGGTCTCTGGAGAATACTGTAACCGAAACTGGTCTTTGTCTTTCTTTAATATGAATAGCCTAAATTGATACCTTTTTGCAACCTCTTCCTTCAGTCTCAAGGCCAAGTTACAATAGCACACTGTGGTATCTTTTTTAAACGAAACACCTGCAAGTCGACACATTACTGAAGCGCATGCGCATTACAATTCATGAATATCTGCCGTCTGGCGGCCACGCGAAGAATTGCAACCTATTAAATCCGAACCATTCTCAATAAACGCATCAGCCGCGCGTCAACAGAGCATGACCCGTGGCTGAGAACGCAAAATGAATGCGGCATGCTGCAGGTGAAGTGCGTCGCATTCCAGGAAAAAGCCAGGGAAAAACTGGCGGTGTGTTATACTCAGATGAGCCGCAGCAGTAGTGTCAGGAGCTGGTGCCTGGGAATTAGTGACGGGCACTGGGGGAGTAATGGTAGGAGTTAGAGAGTCAATAAGCAGTAAGTTGGGACCGGGGAAACACTTAATTTCAGAAACCTTAGAAGAAAAAATAGTTTTATCCAAAACAGCAAGGGCCCTAAATACAGGCGTACTTGTCATGACAAAATCAGAAATAGGTATGTTTACTAGTGCGAAAATTCTGATAACGGAACTGCTAGTCAGTGATGTGGGTGTCTGGGTTTGACTAGTGAGAAAATCAGATACAGTGGTAAGTGACTTAGAATCAATCACGGAAGTTCTAGGTTTGCTGGACATGTGTGAGAAAGTACCCTTTAACACAGGAGTTTTAATCTTAGCCCTGAATAACCCAACGGTTGCTGGAGCACATTTAGATGCAATGCTAAAGGACTGAGGTTTAGCAAGGGAAGGAAAACAAAATAGCTCAGATTTAAACACCTGAATTTGTAATGTAGACAGGGTGGTCTCTGACTGTACTAAGGGGGTGACGACAGATACGATGATCTCTAGAGGGGTTGCTTGGGCAGAGGCATCAGGGGGACCAAAAGCAAGGACGGCTTCTATGGAAAGAGATTCCGAATATGAAGGAAGGATTTTACCTTTCTGAGTAGCAGGACCAACAAGGAAATTTTCAGAGAGGGGGGAAACTGTGTACTGGCTTCTAGCTAGCATATATGAAAAGCATCACTTTTGAGTGGGAGCAGTGTGTCAGCAAAAATTCCAGGGAACTCAACAACTTGAGCCTCAGGAGGGGCATAATGACCACTGTTCGCTTTTAACCCTAGGGTTTGAGAAGAGGAGAACACAGACAGTACAAGGGGGCAACCACAACTGTGCTGGTCTCTGAAGTGGGTACTTGGGAAGGCGTGTCTGGGAAATCAGAAATGACTACAGATTCCATGACAATGGGTCTACTCGCTGAAGCAGGGATCTCAGCTCTCTGAGTGACAGACTGGGTCAGCGAAATACCTGGGAGTGAGGATTCTGCGAACAGGCTTAGGGAAAAACCTGGTTCTTGAATACATTTAACTGGAATCAATATTTTAGCAGAAGTTTCAGGGGGCACGGCCGCAGAAACTTGAGCTGAACCAGGGGGATAATAGCAATGAATAACCAAGGACTCCGCAACCTTAGGTGGGTCATTCAGTGCAACCTCTGCTGTCAGATTTGGGGATTCACTCTCTGATGCTAGAAAGGACGCATTAGCCTGGGGGCAGCAAGGATTTACAGGGGTCAATGCAGATAGTACCCGAGAGTCAAAAAGAGGGAGATTTGCCTCAGAAATTGGGGACACAAGGAGTTCCTCCTCTGGAGCCAAGGACGTGTCCTTGGCTGGCGAATAACAGGGAATTACCAAAGGAGGCTCTTAGGGCTGACCCGCAGGGGTTAATAAAGAAAAAAACCTCAAGGGTTAAGTCAGGCTGGGCCTGAGAATCAGAAAAAGAGAAGCTAGCCTCTGAAAGTGGGGTCATAGGGGGTTCCGCCTCTTGCCCTAAGGAACTAATATTAGTCTGCGGAATACAAGGGTTAACAATGGGGACCTCACAGAGCAGACTAGCAGGGGTTAAAAAAGAAATAACCTCGGGGACAGAGCTTAGAAATTCTGGGCTAGAAAGAGAGGGCAAACAGGGTTCATACTCTGGTTCTAGGAGAGACACACTGACCTGGGGAATGCAGGGATTTACCGTGGGGAACTCATAGGCCTGACTAGCAGGGGTTAAGACAGGAATAAACTCAGGGTCAGAACCCAGGGAGGTTAACTCAGGATTAGGGACCGTGGCAGCTTCTTCCTTAGAGGACAGCCACAGGGAGACAGTTTGGAAATTCTTAGGAGAGGGAGGTAACCCTACAGGTATAGCAACAGGACTGGCAAAAAGGAGTTTGTGAATAGAAAGTGGTAGTGAGTCAGTGTTAAAGGGGGAGGAGACAGCAGCAGGGACTGTGGCAAATTCCTCTCTAGGCTGTAGAGGTACCAAGACAGTTGGGGGTTCTTCCCGCTCCTCAGGATAGCCCAAGGGTCCAGCAAAAGGGCTTGAGGGAAAATGGGTGTAATTAGAATGTGCGTAGGCAGCGAGGAGAGGGTCCCGTAGAATAATGGAGTGTTCGAAATCTAGGCACATTGTATGAAACGCATCACGAGTTTGGGCCAGTACCCTAAGATCCACTGTCTCCCAGTCTATAGTGGAAGTAGAATGGTAAGTTGGGGAACCAGGAACTGTTTCATCTCTCTAAGGAACAGGTAGAAAAATGGCAGTGCACTGCCAAAAAGACCAGAAGGAAGCTCACGGTTGCAGCAGCAAAAATATTTATTGCATTAAAAAGATTGGACTAAATGTCCCCCCTAAGCCACAGCAAAAGTCCACCAATGCGTTTCGGGCTCTATGCCCTTTCTCAAGGTGTACATAACGCTATAGAAAGCCAATATTTATACCCTGGTGCCGATCGCGCCATTAGGTTACGTCACAGACAGTCTAACCAATCGTCTGGTATCTCCAATTAGACGGATACTTATTGGATGAATGGATCACGTCATACCAAATAACTTTTTTGAAAACAAACAAAACCCCTCCATTTAATACAAGGGATATGAGATACAAGGTGAAACCCTCCGATTGATTACTGAACACTAGAACAAATACAACTTTATTAAGGCTAACATTAGCATCTTACTTAATAAAAATGTCGGTGACGTCAGAAAAACGAATTCCACTCCCAGTGCAAACAAAACATAATCAACAAAAACTTTATCAAAAAAGAAAAAAAGAAAATGATAATACATTTTGTACAGAAAAAAGAAGAACAAGAATTAAAAAGTGCCATTAATCTAATGTTTCTAGAAAAAATATATAATAACTCCCAAAAAGAGGTATTAACGATAAAAAAGAAATCATTAAGAAATAGCACATTTGCACAATAACAACACACACAAGGCAAAAAAGGGGAAATATGTATAAAAGGAGATATACATTTTCTCCTTCATATCACCTGGGCTCAAAATAGAGCACACTAACAACCTAATGACCATGAGCAGAATAAAAATAGAAAAAAGAAACCTTATGTAACGGATTTTCTGGCCTGGCCTGACCCACCCAATCTCACATTGGCCCCTGTGGTCTAACCAGCCCCCATTACAGTTTGGTGTCTGGTGGTGCACCTGTTGGTAACAGGACTCCTGAGTCTCCCGCATGATGGTGTGTGGGGATTGCCAACCCAGTCAGGCAGCTGAGGTAGTGTGCTTGAGTCCTACCTAGATCCAGTGCAGCGCCTCCACCTCATCAGGATCCCTGCGTCCGCATGGGGATGATTCTGATGAGGAACTCCTCTATGGTGCCTTCCTCTGCAGAGTAATCCCAGACTCACACACAAGGGTATCTTTGATCAAGGTCATCTTTATTGACGGTTCAGGCAGACTGCCCCTCATAGCGGTCGTACTTAGCCGCTCATGTTCTTGCTGCAATCCTTGGGAAGGTTCCTCCTTTTCTAATGGAGTTGCTTCCACCTCTCCCCTAAGGAAGATTCACCAGCTTCTCTCTGTCTGCTCTGAGCTGCACACAGTCACAGCTCTTGCATCAGCCTCTGCAACATTGTTGCAGACCTCTACATGACTCTCCTGAACAGAGTCAAAACACCAACTGAACTGCACTAACTTTAGGCAGTCCTGTGTCTTATATCACCTAGGAACAGGTACATCTCTGATGTCACTAACCATGGACACACAGCATGTTGTCACTTCCTTTGGGACATATGACACCTCACCAGGGTTTGAGGGCAAACCTCCATGATGACTACTGGCAATCCTGCATACTTACCAGGTTTACTACCAGCATGAGAAAGAGATATGTACACCAATTTTACACATGGCTACACTTAATTCATTACATCAAATGCACATGGTCCAAAGTATAATGATGTGCAGACCCAGGATATATAAAGGAGGAAAAATAGCTATATATTGATCAGGGATATACATAACGTAAAAAAAACCACAATAACCTCTAGTTGCTTAGATATAATTTGATTCTAAAACATTTCTTTGTGATATTACTACTTGTCCTTATGAATCAGACCAACTAGAAGTATAAGTTGAATTTATATGAAGGAAATATGGAGAAAATTAATTTATCTTAAAAACCAAAGAGAAGAAAAAAGATTCATACAGTAATAAACAGATTTATAGAGAAAATGGAGTTCCAATTTGGAATTGATTGTACCCTAACCAATTCTCAATCAAAGTATTATATTTAATTAGAAGAATATTGGTAATGGTCAAGATAAAGCAGAAAAAAACTGAAAAAACAGAACAGAAAAAAATGAAAAAAAAAAATGAAAAAAATGATAATGGTGAAATCAGAGAAAATGGCCCTGGTCCCAGTCTGTATTAAGTCCAAACGGGACCTGGGGTTTTAACGTAAATATCCAAAAGGCCTCCCTTTGGTCTAACCTTTTGATACGATTCCCACCTCTTTCATGACAAGAAACAGACTCAATCCCACAAACTTTAAGTAATCTACCATCTCCTCCTTAGGGCAGTGGGTACAGTGTAGTGGTACCGGATGATTGAGGTCTCTTTTCTTGATGAGCCTGACATGCTCCATAATGCATGTCTTAAGGTTACTCGTGGTCTGGCCCACATACTGTTTCCCACACCCACAGGTGAGAAGGTAGATCACGAACATTGTTTTAAAATTAATAAAGCTATATGGATAGACATACAGGGATAATAATTGATTGTTTTGCTAATGTTTATGTTCTTTTCATGTATGGCTAATGTATTTATCAGCTTTATTTTGTCATTGTTGTGAATAATGTAATTTGTATTTAGTGACAGGTTATTTGTAATGGCTTATTTCTGGTAGTTAGATTAGAATGATGGTGGTTACTTTAAATTAGAATTCTTTTGGCAATGGTTTGGCTTTAGGAATTGAATAGGGAATTGTATAATTGATTTGTATTGTATTGTAATTGTTTGAGGAAATTGATTAATTGATTGATGCTAATTGTATTGATGTTGCTTAGTTTCTATTTGATTTTCATGATGGCATTGCTGGTTAGGGGACATTGTTCATAGTGTATTTTATTGTTACATATATTTTGCATAGTGTTACATGATGCACAGATTAATTGCATCATGTACACACTCCATGCAATTGTGTGACATTTCATATACATTTGTGTATCTGCTGATTTGTTGGTTTATATTTTCAATCGATGCTAGATTTATTGTAACATGCTATGTGGTGATTTTAAGATTAAAAATTCATGTTTTGATTTATGCATGTTTTATGTGTTTCATAATGGGCAAATAATCTATTATCCATATCTGAATAATAGTTATTTTGCACATTATTGTACTGTATGTGTTGGGGGGTGGGAGGGGTGGATGTATGTATTGAATGTATAGGTCAGGTTTATTTATTTTACATTCAGGGTTTGTTCCTTTGGTCTGCGTGAGACCTCTGGAGACCACCTGATGTATCCTCGGGTATCTCACGGGTACCAGGCTGCGTGGTCCACGGGTGAAACATGCGGGGAAGAACCGGTGGCCCCACATCTTTGGGGGCACTGCGGACCCATAGTTACCACCCGTGGGTCCCCAGACCCCCATGGGAACCACCCGAGGCCCCTCAGACACTTGTGGGTCTGACCCAGGGCTCCCAGACATCCGCGGGCCTACCGTGGGGACCCAATTGTGGCCCACGGTGACCCGCGGAGACCACCTGGTTGGCCATGGTGCCTGGTGGGACCAACCAACAGGCCTCCAGAACCTGTGTGAAACAAATTGCTGTTAACCTGAAGGTCTGTGAGGTGAACCGTTGGGCCCACCGGGGACTCGCGTGGGCCTGGGGTATGAACCCTTTATGTAAAAGAATAAATCATGTATTAATGGGGGGGCACAGGAGGTGGGTAATGTATTTTATAAATAGAATGATGTTTATTGTGGGGCAGTGTATTGTTTTTATTGTGGGTACTGGGGGTGGGGGAATGGGGTATTGGCCCCAAGGGTATGTGGGTAGGCCCCCCGGCTGGGTAGTGGGTGAGGGTGGTTAGGTCTCACGGGGTGGGGTGTTTGTGGGGGAGGGTATGTAGGCCTCCTGAGTGGTGGGTGAGGGTGGGTTAACCCCTTAATGACTGATTAAGGGGTTAGGGGTTAGGGGACATTACATTGGCTATTGTGATTGTTGTGCATGTTTTGCAGCACCGGAGGGGCATGGGCAGGATGAAGATTTGGATGAAGACGGCCTTCATCGTGGGTGCCTGTGTAAGGTAAGTGTAATATGTTTTTACTGTATTTATTGTCGTTTATATGTATTTAAAATGGGCAAATGCATTATTATCCATATGTGGATAATAGTAATTTTACCCATTACTGTAGAGTATGTGTTAGGGGGGTGTATATAGTTATAAATATTGTTTATTATTTTTGGAGGTGTAACATTGGTACCACAGGCCAGCGCATACCCTGGGACAACTGCACGACCCCCTAGCTCCCTCGGGGACCCCCGCAGGGTCAGCCGGGGACACCCGCCGGCCTGTTGTATGGGTGTTGCGCATGCGCATGCAAAGATAAAAAGCAATAATTTTTCCATCTTTTTTCCATCTACTCTGACCTGATGTGTTCTGATCAATGCAACTTTCGCGTACGCTAAGGTTGCGTTGCTTAGTGCATCCCGCTTAAGGGCAGAATTTAACGCAAACAGGGTTACAAACGAGCAAAGTTGGACTTAGAAAAAATTCCGGAAAAAAGTCATTTTTACAGCGCAAAGTGCCTGTTTGCGTTGCTTAGTGCATCGGGTTGAGTGCAAAAGCACGTTCTAAGTGCATTTTGCACTCTAAAAGTGACTTAACGGAGCTTAGTGCATAGCCCCCATTATCTATAGAAGGACCACTTTGCTCGGTGTATGTAGTGCAGGGCTGTCAAACACGCATCCTATGGGCGGGCCACATGCATGTGACACACAAGGTGTCACCACATGTCCTGCATCTGTTCATCAAGCAGACGAGCTATGACAACTGTCCCAGGCCTGGACGCTCCCACCAAAGAAAAAAAAGTATGTGTATTGGGGGGAGGGGAAAGGTGGGCTATAGTGTTTGTAGTTATTGGTGGGGGTGTGTGAATGTGTGTATTGTTTGGGAGAATTGTGACTGTGTATTGTAGGGAGGGGATATTGTCTACTGACTGTGGGGGAGGGGAGGAGTAATAGTTCAAGAGAGGGGACAGAGAGAGAGAGAGAGAGAGAGAGAGAGAGAGAGAGAGAGAGAGAGA
>WSYH01015364.1:0-14365 GCA_036426205.1 Ascaphus truei | reverse complement strand
ATAGATGATACCGTTTTGTGGCTAACGAAATGCTTTTATTTGTGCGAGCTTTCGAGATACACTGATCTCTTCTTCCGGCGGTGTTACAATGAATGAAGCAAAAGGTATACTTAAAAACAGTGTTTTTTGGAATGTTATCTGTGCTGTTCCTTCCCCGATGTGGATGTGTTTTATGGCTAGAGGTGTTAGTATATATGTGTGTGTAACAGTGTTTCCCTCACCCTTTGGGAGATTCCCCTTTTACCAGGTGTATGGTGCATGCTACCTGTTGGCTCACAAGAGGCTGAGTTGTCCGCCAATGGTGGTGGGGACTGCGGGACAGGCTTCTGGGGTATATACCTGACATTTACTCCATGGTACACAGCGCCTCCATCTGCCGTAAGCTCCAGATGTATGGTGGAGATCTCCTACGGTACAAACGGTTACCTCTCCCCCAGTAATATCACACACCAGGCAGGAGGTATATTCAACTGGAACCGGCTTTATTCTTCTGCACACTCACAGTATCAAGGCAGTCCCTGCCCATTACAGTAACTGTTCTGGTCTCCAGACTTAGGATGGTCCCTGGACCTTCACTACGGGCCAAGGGCCCCCGCAGCAGTCCCTGCTCTTCCCTAGCCCTTGAGCAGGACCAGAGGAAAAGGTGATCACTCACTCTCCCCCTTAGGGAAGAGGACCAGGCCCTGCCAGTGCTCAGCAGGCCCGTGTGATACCTTGTCTCTCTCACGGTAGAGACACACACCTGACTTTGGCTTTGCAACTCCCTTAAGTACAGTAGGGGGAATACAGTACGCGTGACGTCAGCCGTCGCCGTTGTAATAGCGATTCCTGCTTAAAGTGCAGGAGACAAGAGAGGGCGTCCGGGGGGCGTGGCGGAGGCGTGTCCGTGAGCGGTTCGCCCTCATTGGCTGAAACGCTCACGTGCCGCTGACGTCACACGGCGATCGCTGAAGAAGTAAAAATTCCTTTGACTACGAACGATCGCGACCGCGTGACGTCAGCCATCTATGGGCACCCGCGACGGGCTGCATGTACTACAAACGCAGCCTAAAGCAGCTGTCCGAGCTGTCGGTTTTTATTTAATTTTTCCCCCCTTTAATATGTGCATCAATACAATCCACACAATGATAAGTGATTAGCTAAGTTGCCGATCGATCCGTTCTCCAGGGATCGATCGGAGAAGATTCGGCTCGGGGGTTCACTACATTGCTGTCAGTGCAGCAGAAGAGGACCAAAGATGCAAAGTTCTGTGGGGAAGATCATGTGAGCAGGCAGTCACTAGCAAAGCCACCGACAGGTGGGGACAGAAGGGCCAGGCCCGGCTGCCGGTCCTCTCGCGGCCGGACCCCGGCTCTCCTCAGCTGCAGGCCTTTATCCCTCTGTCCCACTCCGAGCTTCTGATGCTGCTGTGCGACGGGCCTCTCTGACGTCAGCGCGCCGGAAGTAAGCATGGCACAGCTTCTGGCGCGCGCTGACGTCGGAAGCTCGGCGTGGAACAGAGGGATACAGGCCTGCAGCTGAAGGAGAGCCAGGGCCCGGCCGCGAGAGGACCAGCAGCCGGGCCTGGCCAGGGGTTGGGCACAACTTGCAGCGCCGGCCGCCGGGTCCCCACAGCCACTGGACCCGGCCTGACCATCCACAAGGTAAGTCTGCTTTTTTATACGCATTGGTGGGGTAGGTGTCTTTTTTATATGTATTGTGGTGTGGGGGTTTATTTTATATATATGTATGGGGGGGAGTCTTTTGTTATATGTATTGGGATGGTGGGGGTCTTTTTAATATGCATTGGGGGTGGGGGGTGTATTTTCTAATATGCATTGGGGGTGGGAGTTATATGTATTTAGGGGGATGGTTTTTTTGGTATGTATTTTGTGGGGGGTGGGGTTGAGTGAGAGTGGGGTACTTGATGGAAGGTGGGGGCAGGTGAGAGGAGAGAGGGGGAAGGAGTGAGTGAAGAAAAGAGGGAGTAAGAGTGTAAGAGCAGGGGAGAGAAATACATGGGAGGTGGGAGAGTGAGAGGGGGTGTGTGAGGAAGAGGGAGTGAGACGGAGGGGGAAAAAAATACATGGGAAGACGGTGGGAAATAGAGGGGGCTCGTGTGGTGTGAAATGGGGGGGGGCACACAATACTGCCGAGGGGGCGTGGCCCGGACGTAACTCTAGTCCTGGGCCCCGGGAAATCTATCAGCGGCCCTGGTCACTATATACAATTGGTGCACTGCTAGAGAGAGGGTAGGACTCAAAAAGGTGTGTAACACAGCCTGTTTCAGAAGAGGAAGGGGATGTGACTTTTTAAATGGTTGCTATAGAAACAAAAAATGATTGTTACATTATAATACATTAAAAATGTAATTCAGAGTTGTTTTTTGTTCTTTTCTTTTTTAAGGCTACAAGTATTTTCTCATAGTACAGTACTGATTTATTTGAGAGAGAAAAAAACACACGTAGGATATTGCTTGGTCTGCAGCTTTAAAGTACCAGACATGTCACCCATTCAATCCTTATATAGTTACATAGTTACATAGTAGATGAGGTTGAAAAAGGACATGCGTCCATCAAGTTCAACCTAAGCTAAATTTAGACGACAGATACTTTATCCTATATCCGTACTTACAGTATATTGATCCAGAGGAAGGCAAACATAAAAAAACCCCAGTGAAATATCATCCAATGATATCTCATAAGGGGATAAATAAATTCCTTCCTGACTCCAAGAATTGGCAAACGGATCACTCCCTGGATCAACATTCTTCCCATGTTCACTTATTTGGTATATCCCTGTATACCTTCCTTTTCTAAAAAGATGTCCAACCTTTTTTTGAACATATCTATTGTATCTGCCATCACAGTCTCCATGGGTAATGAATTGCACATTGTAACTGCCTTTACTGTAAAGAACCCTTTCCTTTGTTGCTGGTGAAATCTCCTTTCCTCTAACCTTAAGGGATGGCCCCGAGTCCTTTGTACTGCCCCTGGGATGAATAGTTCTTTGGAAAGCTCCCTTTACTGTCCTGAATATATTTGTCTATAGTTATCATATCCCCTCTTAGATGCCTCTTTTCTAATGTAAATACATTTAATTTAGCTAGCCTCTCCTTAAATAAGTATGTGCTAAGTATTTGGACATAAAACTCGTGTGGGGATTTTACATTTCTTTCAATGTATGAGTAAAAAAAAAAAACAGTTAAAAATTCCCCCAGGGGCCAAATGTACTAAGCGCTGCTAATTTCTAAGGCAGCTTAATGCACATTTACTTGTATAAGTGCTAAGGCACCTTACTGCAGCTTAGCACCACTTAGTAAATCTAGGCAGGAGACTGAAACAGTGCGCTCGTGATTCATTGGGCAATAAATCCAGTTCATGGCCCTGTCAGGGACCACTTCCCTTCTCCATGCGCTATTCTCCAGAACTATTGTACCATTGAGATGCTGTATAACCTGTGACCTCCCCTCCTGCTTCTTCCTTCCTTGTTTTTCCTTCTCTTTTCTTCAAGTTTTACTCTATCTTTTTTATTTATTGTATGTTTGTATGTATGTATCTATAGATATATATATATATATCTATATATATCTATATATATCTATATATATATCTATATATATATCTATATATATATAGATATATAGATATATATAGATATATCTATATATATATATCTATATATATATATATAGGCTTTAATAATTATTCCTCTGTATATGAGAGCTGCAGAATGCCCGAGACTGGCGACGCAACAGAACCTCTCCGACATGTCACAACCCTGCATGTTCCAATCCCAATTAATGATTTATAATGTGTGGGGCCAGATGCTGAAACAGTTCAAATATGAAAAGGGCTAATTTAAAAATGGAAAAAAGCCTGTGGCTATTAACCCAATACCTGAAATACAAAGAGAACTTAGGCCTCGGCCAGGGTGGTGCTGAGCGGGCGGCCGCGCTCACGCTGCAGCGATGAAACACATTGCGGCAATGTGTGTGGCCAGCGTGAGCGGAGCGCCTGACCATGCGCGGCGCTTACCTGCTTGCCAAGCAAGAAAATTTGAATCTGCCGCTCGCTCGCGCGTCACGTGAGCGGTTCGCCCAATGAGGGCGAACCAGCTCTGTGGCGCCCCCCCACACGCCCCCGCGCAAGCACCTAGCAAGCCATGACTCGCCTGACCGAGCAGGGCGCAGCGCAAGAGCGCCAGCGCGCCCTAACATTCAATTTGCAGCTTGTCACTTTTAGCCCACGTCTCATGTATTTCAGACGTGTCAACTCTCACTGATTTCTTGTGGCACTCACTAAAAGGACACACGTATGTGCATGTTAGCTGGGCCGGAGCAATGCTAATCTTGTCCCTTACTCAATACTCACTGCAATGTCTATATCGAGGGTGGTCAACTGCAGTCCGTAAAGGCCACCAACAGGCCAGGTATTTAGGATATCCCTGCTTCAGCACAAGTGCTCAATCAGTGGGTCAGTTATTCTGATTGAGCCACCTGTGCTGAAGCAGGGATATCCTTAATACCTGACCTGGTGGTGGCCCTTGAGGACTGGAGTTGGCCACTCCTGGTCAATACAGAAGCTTCATATCTCTCCAGAGCTAATAGGGAATGGGGCAGTTTGCATCCTATTGCTAATCTTAAACTTAAAGGGTTTTTATTAGCTGGGAATTCAGGAACCGTGGACGTCTTAACCACAATCTGCTCCAAATCGAAGTTTTTCAATAATCAACAAATACCCCTACCTCAGTTCTGAAGTCAAAAGCTCCGTCCTCACCTTGTACATATGGTATAAGTTTAACCTGATTTATAGGCATTTTACACGTTATTCAGTTCATGTGATGTGCCAGTTGCTGCTTCGGAATGTTACTTAGAGTACCTGTGAGTAATAAAGCAGTGAGCGGAAGCTCATCAGAGTAACAAAGGCCAGAAATACATTTCAAAGGTGGAATGAGACCCATCTGAATTAAAGGTAATTAATACAGTTAAACAGCAAGATCATACAAAAAAACCTCCCCCAAAGAACAACTACACGTAACCCTCCCTGCTGCCCGGCTCCCTAGGGAGGTTACACCAGTGTAGTGGTGTATTAGAGCTCTGCATAGATTTACCTTGTCTCAGGGTCTGTGGTCAGCTGGGTGATGGAAGGATGGGCGCCATGAGTACAGCCTCAATCTTTAGTCATGTTCCCAGGCTTGGGAACACTGCAGTCACAGTACATGTAGCTTGACATAGATGTTCTTCTTTTCATCCATACTGACAGAACTCATTATACAGGTCTTCCCTGAGTGCCCACTCTTAATACACATGGGAGGTGCATGTACTTATCAGTAGAGCAACAAGTACATGCACCTCCCAGGGAAGACCTGTATAATGAGTGCTATCAGTGTGGCTGAAAAGAAGAACAACTACAGTATGTCAAGTTACACGTACTGTACTGTGACTGCAGTGTTCCCAAGCCTGGGAACATGAATAAAGATTGAGGTTGTACTATAAAAACTCCTGGCGCCCATCTTCTGGTGGACCGGGGCCCCTTCTCAGCAATATCCTTAATGTCCCTTTTACTGCGGGCCCATTCTGAGATCGTGGCCTATTCTGTGCAACGTTACTGTTGCTTTCCAATCCCTGCTTTGAAACTGCCACTTCCTCAGGTTCCTGACGAAGGAAAGTATTTCCGCAGCGCGTTGTTCCCTGTCGGTGCGTGCTCCTTTTTGGACACAGAAGGCCACCGTAGCCCCCACGAGTTATCCCAACTGCGGTCCTGCAGTCGGACTCGTAAGCAGGAAGGAACTGCGACGGAGCACTCCAGGCGGCTACAGCAGCTGGAGAGACATTTTTAAATATGTTTGAAGATAGATTGTCTCCTAGAGGAGGCATACTTTATGCAACCAAAGAAACCCGTGATGGGAAGGGGCTCACACATGGCCGTGTGAGTATAGCTACATCTATTCATTTCAAACCCTCTTTGAGACGATTGCCCTTGTACTATCTATCTTCATTATTCTTTCCTCACCTCCATTGTGTGTTCTAATATATTTTCTCATATATATCACCATATGCGCTCACCATCTTTTCTACTACAATAGGATACAAACATGAGAATCAAGGGATGACCCTCTCCAGGCTGAGCTGCAGACCACACTAAGGGCCAGTATAATTGACATTATCATTTTTTTTTTTTTACTGTATTGAACATTTATTTCATTCATGAGGTTGTAGTTCTGATCTCTTAGATGGATCAGAGCTATTGCATTAACATATGTAATACTGATAGTGAGCGCCACTGTTATCTTTTTTGCATGGACTTACAAAACTGCCACCCTTAGGCACTTACCTGGTGCCACGCTCCATCTGTGGGGAAGAGAGCTGGGCCTCTGCATATGGTGAGGTGGGGGGCGGGGGCAAGGGAAATTTGCTGCCCCAAAAATGTTGCCTCCCTTGACTCGGGCCTATTGGGCCTAATGGGTAATCCGCCACTGGCTATACTTTAGGGAACATCTTTCCTACCTCTACTTTCTGGAGCTTCTCTTCTGCTGCCATGTTGGAACTCTCTCCCAGAGTCCTATGCGCCTCTAATTTATACCACTGGGTAGAAATTAGCCTCTACTGTCACTGTTAACTCCTAGTGTACTTTTAGTGACCATCACAAGGAGGGGAGTTTACATACAGTACATATCTCATTCAGGTTCCCCAATCCCCCAGTCATTCATCTTACTTTGCTTTAAAGCAGCAGTCCATGCTGCTCAATTTTTGTGGGGGAGGGGGTTTAAAATTATTTTTTGTACTACTTGAACCAGGGAGGTCATTCTGAGCTGACCCACAGTGCCTCGATCTCTGGAGCACCCCACTGTCCATCAGTCAAGCTCGCCCAGGAGGACAATAGAATGCTGCAATGTCATAGGGAGATATGCCATGGTGACTTCCTATTGATGACCCTGCTGCAATATTTACCCTTTTTTGGTGTAACACATTAACACACAAAAAAAACTCAGGGTCCCTTGAGATCAGGAAATCAAGAATCAGCTTTGGAGGTCCCCCAGATGCAGACAAAAAACGGGGGACTGTTGACTTAAATACAGATAGTTGTGTGGATATGCAAATGATCCCAAAGCCAGGCATAGATGGACATCTTCAGGTGCCCAAAGGGAAAGTGGCCTGTCCTGTTTAGTAATATCACTGTCTTTACTGTACAAGGTAACATAGAGGTGTAGCCAAGACCGTGGTAAGAAATTAAGAGTCTGTAACCCATCCAATGATAGACGTTGCATTCCTTAGAATGACCTCAAGGTCACAGCTTAAAAACTCACAGAGATCTATTCTCTTTCAAGTCAGATAAAAACAATACCACCAATTACTAATAATAATGGGCGAAATACTAATGATAGTGCTGTCTGTGTATGTACATAGCTACAATTATCCATTAACACTTTTATTTGATGAGAAGTGCTCAAGTATTTCTACTTAATGCCATGTTCCATCATGTCGGTCTTTCCCATCAACCTTGAATCAGATCTTCAACGTACAGTATGACCAGCAAACCCTGATTGTACAATTAAAGATGTAGCAGAGGTTATTCGTCCGTTAACGTGATGCGTTGTGGTAACGCTGGCTCATTATTTAACAGTAGTGCTATTTAAATCAATGTTTGAGATAACACGGGTTATTTAATGCCTTACTTTGTGCGTTAACTCACGTTTACTGGTTAATAATGTCTGCTAAAGGACGCAATGACAACTGCAGTCAATTTTAGTGTTTAAATCTCCTGTCCCAGTTTCGACCTGGAATTTTCCATCAGTTAATCTCCGACACACCATGCCCATTGTAAGTATATCTTATAAGCATCGGTGACATGAGGATAACGTGACGCAAAGGACTTATTGCTCTGCATAATTCCATCCTCACCTCAGACACTTTATAGAGGGTTCTCTGGAAACCCACTTTAGATGGGGTAACCAAGGAGGGGCACGTGAGGGGTTTGCAAATTTCACAGACTTCATCCCTGAACCCAAGGGTCTTCAATATAGTATTCGAACAAGGGCAGAACTATTAACTCTAGAACCTTGAGTTGCCAAGCATGTGACAGTGTAATGCTGGGAATGGCAGCAAACAATGTTAGCTGAGTGATGTTTTGAGTTACAATAAAATTCAGTCTTTGTGACTTTGTACCGAGACTCCATGTTGCTCGCTAGATAAGTTCCCATGAGCTGCGATTGCACACTTTATTTACTGTATTTAATGTGTGTTTATCTTTATTTATATAGCGGCATCCAGGTATATAGCTATAGCGCGTCACAGCAGTAATACACGTGACATTATAATATAACACATAATGGGAATAAGCGCTTCAGACATGAAAGTAACATTAGGAAAAGGAGTCCTGCCCTGAAGAGCTTACAATCTATGTAGCTATAATATTCAGTTGCTACATACTGTACCAACTTGTACTTAGAACTCCCTGGAAACTCCCTGCAGACGCACTTACCAGAACTTCCTCCTCCTGTCTCTGTACGCTCACCCTACCTACCAATTAGACTGTAAGCTCCTCGGAGCAGGGACTCCTCTTCCTTAATGTTACTTTTATGTCTGAAGCACTTATTCCCATGATCTGTTATTTATATTATCTGTTATTTATTTGATTACCACATGTATCACTACTGTGAAGCGCTATGTACATTAATGGGGCTATATAAATAAAGACATACAATACAATAAGTCATTTTCTAATAATACCATGTATCCCTCCCTGCCCGGCTCCCTAGGGCGGTTACATCGAGTTAGTTGTGTGTTTGACATCAGCAACAATTTACCTTGTCTCAGGGTGCTGGATGTGGTCGGCTGGGCGATGGAAAAGATGGGTGCCAGGCATTTTTTTAGTACAACTTCGACCTTTATTCAGGTTCCCAGGCTTAGGAACACTGCAGGGACAGTTACATTTAGATTGACATGGTTGTACTTTATTTCATCCATACTGCGATCACACTTGACAGACTTCTTCCCTAAGTGCCCTCTCTTAACACTCATGGGAGGTGCATTCACTTGTTATTGTACTGACTTCCCTTGTAGACCGGGCCCCCATTTACTGCGGGTCCCTGCTGAGATCCTGGCTTATTCTGTGTACGTTAATATTAATAGCAAGCCCTGCTCTAGAACTGCCACTTCCTCAGGGGTGAGGAATACTGCAGATGAGGATCCGCTTGTAGGGCTGATCACCTGGCATACTGGGGCATTCTCTGCTTTGCCCACAATGGCATGTCTGCATTCCCACTCTGGGACATGCTTCTTTCTGATGGCCATGGAACAGGATCCCGACTTATACTGCAGGGCACTGTCCCTAAATGGAACACAGCCAAAATGGGGGCCTGACCTGTACTATAACTGTGGGAACATATCCCCTAACTTTACTCCCTGAGGCTCCGTTCTTTCTCTCATGCTGGAACCTCTTCTCTAGAATGTTCCCTCTGACTCTTATAACCCTGGCTATGTAGTTCTCTGTGTAATCACAGGGTGGAGCCTATCATTCACTGCTTACCATTAACTCATTGTAGTACACAAGTAAACCCACAAAGGGGGAGGGGGGGGTTACAACTGCATTGTAAGACTTTGAATTTGTCTCCTCTGATCAATGGACAGTGACGGGAGTGTCATAGTATGAGAAATAGACTCTGAGTGTACCTCTGCTTTTTATTTACAAAACTGCCCCTTTTTTCAGAAGATTCCTACTGTATAATTATACCATAGACCAGGAGTGGCCAAGAGGAGGTACTCAAGAGCCACCAACAGACCAGGTATGAGGGATACTCCTACAGGTGGATCAATCAGTCATTCCAACTGAGCCACCTGTGCTGAAGCAGGGATATCCTTAAAACATGACCTCTTGGTGACCCGTGAGGACTGGAGTTGGCCACCCCTGCCACATACCCTTTAAAACAGTGTAAATAATTGTTTATTCAACAAATCTAAAAAAAAGTGCCACTTTTGAAATGATATTGTTTTTTTTTTAACAACCTGCGCAATAAGAACTCCATTGATGTCATCATCTGCGTACTCACAAACTCCCATAATCTGTTCGCGGGTCAGGGTCTTTGGTCTTCACACCTGTCTGGATTTTTGTGCTTCTTATTATGGAGACAGTTTCTCCGCCTTACTGTTCCCTGACTAACCTTGCACTGTTCATGCGGCAATAGCAGAGCACTGATAATAGATAATTGCCAGGTAATGCTCTCAAGGTCTTGTCAATTATTGAAAAGGTCAATTGGCTTTTTCTAAATCCAGCTATAGTTTTGTCTATCATCTTTTGTGTGTTGTTACCACAAACCATTTATGTTTTCACGTCCCCATCATTTGCAACCCTCAGTGTAAAGTAAACACTCGCAGTTCACACCTGTGTCTTTGAGTCCTTCTAACCAACCTTAGACTAGTTTCCTACCAGACACCTGGGCAACTACACTGTAAAAATATGCATCTGCCATAATCAGCTCATCACCTTTTCCCATATGGCCAGTGATGATGTCACTTCCCTTTATTTTGGGGTGATGACCTCACTGCTAGGCTGGGGCAGAGCAACATACTGTATGCTTCACGTCTCTTTAATCTCTCTTTACATTTTGCAGATCTTCCTGTCAGTGTCTGATATCTTTTCCATTGTGTCCTCTGGGATACAAGAGAAATGCAGAACTGGTCCGTCTGCAATTAATTCAGGATCTGTAAAGGATTGAGATAGACAGCAGTGTCAGCTCAGCCCTCTGTGTCCCATAACTCAACATAACTTCCATCTCTTCTGCCTTTCTCAATGTGTGTACATGTTTCCCTTTAAGTGTTTAATATCTCTTTCTAATTCCATTTGTCCTGAATGTAACATATTAGTGCCTGCTTCTCTTTATGTGTTCTAGTAGTACCACGATCATGACAAGTGCTTAAACAATGTCCCATCTGGTGCTTTTACAGCTCCAAAAGTAATATCCGCTAATAAACAATGGCCCTTTAAAGTCTGGGTAGTGTTTCTTTCACTTAGTCTGCCTTGTTCCACTTCACCTTGATCCTCTCTCTTATTCAATTGGTCCTATACCGTGTATAGATGGAAAACCACTGGCAGTGAAGTCCTTTAAAGCAAATAGGGGAAATATGTCTTCGGGTCTGTGACAGACTTCACCAAAATGTGAGAACTGTTCATCCTGAATACATGAATATATAAAGAATTTTCAAAAACAAAGAACAAGGGACGTGGAATATTGGACAATATTTAGAAGGCAGTAGGAAGTAAGCGACACTGTGAAGTGACAGTAAGATGACACCCTGCATATCTGGCAACCAACACAGGCAGAGAACAGATGTGTTTGTCAACCAAGTATTCTGTAAACGTTATGGACTCTTGTCAATTCCCAATTAAGGAATCATAAAAATGGCTTATGCTTCTGTTCAAGACCCTCACCTTCTCTGCCAGATGCATCCCAGTTCTGGGCTAAAACCAGATTTGAACCCATGCCGAGCATACAGGAAGCTTAGCATAGGTGGTCAGTTGAATGGGTCCAGAAGTCACATTGGTCGTGAAACACATTCATTCTTGGGTGTTGATTTGGGTTTTTGGTCAATTCCAAAATAAGTACTGTATGTTAAAGATTCTCTCCTACAACATTTATCCCAATATACTCCCTCCTACACATTCGTAATACTCATCTCTTCTGGAACCCACTCTGTCATCAATTATCTCTGCATGCTTTAGGTTGAGGGAGCGATGATGATGCTCTGAAAAATTGGTCTGTTCCAGCACCATCTTCTCCTGGAACAGTTACTTTCAGATCCAAGTCCTGGCGATGAGATGAAGAAAGAAACTGCTCCAAAGCTGGAAAAGAAAGACCCCAAAGTCCTGTGAGGCGTGATAAGGAGTCATAAGGAGTGTTGGGAAGTGTTAGGAAGTGTTGAGAAGTGTTGAGAAGTGTTGGGAAGTGTTGGGAAGTGTTGAGAAGTGTTGGGAAGTGTTGGGAAGTGTTGAGAAGTGTTGAGAAGTGTTGAGAAGTATTGGGAAGTGTTGGGAAGTGTTGGGAAGTGTTGGGAAGTGTTGAGAAGTGTTGGGAAGTGTTGGGAAGTGTTGGGAAGTGGTGAGAAGTGTCGGGAAGTGTCGGGAAGTGTCGGGAAGTGTCGAGAAGTGTCGAGACGTGTCGGGAAGTGTCGGGAAGTGTCGGGAAGTGTCGAGAAGTGTCGAGAAGTGTCGGGAAGTGTCGAGAAGTGTCGAGAAGTGTCGAGAAGTGTCGAGAAGTGTCAAGAAGTGTCGGGAAGTATTGGGAAGTGTTGGGAAGTAAAAAGAAATAATGATAATGAGAAGTAGCAAGATACTACAGAGCTGAGCCTTCACATATCTTGTAATCACAAACCCATGTTTCCTCATTACTTTATTTTAAGAAAGGAGGCATAATGAACCCAATTAGTCACATGGCCCCAAGCAAGCATAGCTGAGGCTGTCTGCTTCTACACAAGCTGGACTCAGAATATAATAGACTACATGGGCAAAGTGGCTCTTATCTGCCATCAATTTACTGTATATCTTTCTAATTGCACGGTGTACATATGCGTTACAACATCTAATTAAGAAATGAATTGGGGTTTAAGTAGTGCAGCTGCTAACCTATTGCTTTACTCCTAGAGAAACTTAAAGTCTCCTGGCGGCATAAAAATTAATAAATCTGGTGCTGAAACACTGTACTTGGTTTATCAAACAAGAAAATCCAATTGGTTTCAATAGATATATTTTTCATTTATAGATCTGGTGGTGTTTTTTTGTCCTAGTTTTTCCGCCGGGAGACTTTGATAAATAAGCGCCTCGTGTTTACTCTCCTCTGATGCTAGCTATGGCTATTGAGTTCTCCTATGTGTTCCCGATTTCTACCTTTCCTTCCACTTATCACTCAACTGCTTAATTATCTTTAAGTCTCCGGTGAGCGTCCTTACCAAGGATCATAGCTCTCATCACAGCTAGTTAAGAGTAAACCAAATCCTGTGTTTGAAGCAATACAATGTCAGCAGCCCAACATCCATTCACATTAATGAATACATTTCCAGGTAACAAAGATGGGATCTTATCTCCTCTCTACAAACATCAAGACCAAGATTGAAATCAAGCCTCCTTCAACGCGTTTTGTCCGTCGGATTTGACAATTTGTTGTATTTTTTTGGAGTTAGACGTTTGGGCCGAAATATGGAATGCTATGAGACATCTATTGCATGTGCTTTGCAGGTTCATCCTGGCAGTGAAATGGTTAAATCAGAGCGGGCCAACTCCAGTCCTCAAGGACCACCAACAGGCCAGGTCTTCCAGCTGAGCCACTTGTGCTGACGTAGGCATGTCCTTAAGGTGGCCCTTGAGGACTGGAGCTGGCCACTCCTGGATTAAATGATGAGAAATATGTAAAGACTGTAGAGAACGAGTTATGTGTCTTCAGTGCATATCCCATATGTTTTTTATACAGCAAACTGAGCCTATCACCTATTTGAGCACAAGTGTTTCAACATATATAAACAGTTGTGGCAAATCTACAAGTGTTTTCAGTGCTTTTCTGCTAAGGTTTAAACCAAGATCCTTTTAGATTGTAGGCTTTTCGGGAATAATTTTATGTTCACACTATTATATCTTTAATATGGAATAATTTCATCTATTTTACTGTCTGTAAACTAAATGTGTAACTACCTGGATAGGTGCAATAGTTGGTGGAATTGTTCCTGTGTATGTGCAGGGTTAGTTTACCACTATTATGCATGTATATTTAATGGTGTTGCATGTTACTCCACTGGAGGCCTTTATAATATACTAGCTGAGAGACCCGGCGTTGCCCGGGATGTAAATGCGTAATAGGTAGTATTATTTATAAATCGTGGAACAATAGGTGAGTATTTGTTGTAAAGGTTGGATAATAATTTTGAAAAGAAAGATGGAAGAAAATGTAATACGATGTTGTTTAAAAATGGTTTATTGTAAACACACCACAGTACAATGTATATTTTGGTGACATAAGTGATGTGAAAATGTGAGGCGTGTGTCCTGCTAGGGTGTGAGGCGGCGGGTGGCGCGTGGGTTGTGAGTGCTGTCTGCGAGTGGGGGTCCTGCTAGGGTGTGAGGCGGCGGGTGTGTGGCGAGTGCGGGTGACAGCTGGTCAGTGATATTGTTGCGTAGGGGCAGGAGGCGGCAGGTGTGTGTCGAGTGTGTGGGGTGGGTGAGAGGCGGCGGGTGTGTGTCGAGTGTGGCAGGTCTGTTTAGTGCGTGCGGCGGGTGTGTGGCGCGGGGATGTGAGCGGTGGGCGGGTGAAAGGCAGAAGTGCGGGTGGGCGAAAGGCAGAGGCGGGAGGGCGGACGAAAGGCGTTGAAGGAGGGGAGGTGAGGTCGGAGGGGTGGTGGGGG
>WSYH01015363.1:0-14366 GCA_036426205.1 Ascaphus truei | reverse complement strand
GCTACGGTCGTGAAGGGGTTAAGTGCACCCGCAACCCCCCCGCAAGTCCTAAACTCACACCAAGGGCCAAATACCCCCTTCTTCACCCACCCCCGCTACCCACAATAAAAAAAATTCACGCACAGCAGCCCCACAATTAATAAATAAATATAAATAAATAAATACATGAATATAAATAAATATATACATCCCTAGCCAGGATTAGGGAGGCAGGTCTCACCTTAGAACCCACCAAGTGCTTAGTAGGGATGAAGTCTTATGAACTGGGTGTGACGGTAGTGAGGGTTTGGCCCGGGATTAACGGGGTTACCTCCCAAGGGCCCCCCTCTAACCTCACCAGGGAGACATGAAGTCTTATACCTAGGGCATAGGGTATATACAGTATATATATAACAACAATCCCTATACATACATATACAGTATATACACACACATGATGAACCAATATACAAATAAATGTAGAAGGATTATCAAAATCATACTGTACTACAAATAACATTTCTCCATATAGGCACACTACATTAAAATGAATTTCCTTTAATAATCCTAACTGATCTTAAAATCTAAATCATCAAATGCCAATGAAAAACCTCACATTCTAATCAATACATTGCATTTACATTGTATTTGTGATGCATAAAATCTATGCACCATATATATTCTGCAAATGAATGTGAACAATATCATTGCAAGCAAAATACAAATACTGTACCTCCAAACAAGTAAACTATTTTAACCAATCAAGTAAACTAAAATCAATATATAAGTACCAACCAGAATACAAAATTTAAAACCAAGGCTAACCCTTACAATACCAAGGATTACATCTATCTAATTGTAAAAAACATTATACTGTACACACATTGAAGCATTGCAATAAACAACATACAGTACAGTATATCCCCTGTATCTCCCTGCCTTGAGTGTAATCTGTGTAAGGCCCCCTCCCCCTAATTTTTCTGTTAAATCTCCCTGCCTTGAGTAATCTGTGTAAAGCCCCCTCCCCCTAATGTTTCTGTTAAATCTCCCTGCCTTGAGTGTAATCTGTGTAAAGCCCCCTCCCCCTAATGTGTCTGTTAAATCTCCCTGCCTGTGTTGCTGTGAGTGCAGTTTATGTAAATGTGGGGAGGGGGAGTGGGTTATAACCCCACCTCCTTGACTGTGATCTGTGTAAAGCCCCCTCTCCCTAATGTGTCTGTTAAATCTCCCTGTCTGTGTTGCTGTGAGTGCAGTTTATGTAAATGTGGGGAGGGGGGGACCCGATGTGCATACTGTGAGGTCTAAACACTCTCACCCACTACCCACATGCCGTTACCCCCCCATCCTGGCCATGGCCCCTCCGCTTCTGCAAAACAGACACAAAAATTAAAACATCCAAAGTAATGTCCCTTAACCCCTTAATCACCATAGCGGTTATTAACCGCTACAGTCATTAAGGGGTTCACCCACCCTCACCCACCACTCGAGACGCCTACATACCCTCCCACACTAACCCCCCACCCCGTGAGGCCTAACCCCCCTCACCCACTACCCACAAGGGAGACCTACCCACATACGGTTGGGGAACCCCCCCACCCCCAGTACCCACAATAAAAACAATACAGTGACCCACAATAAACATCATTATATTTATTAAATACATTACCCACAACCTGTGCCCCCCCATAAATACAAGATTTATCCTTTTACAAACAGGGTTTATAACGCAGCCCCACGCGAGTCCCCGGTGGGCTGGCAGGGCACCTGACAGACCTACAGGGTACCAGCAGCCCTTTTCAAACAGGTTCTTGAGGCCTGCTGGTGGGTCCCGCCAGCACCATGGCCCCCAGGTGGTCTCCTTGGGTCACCGTGGGCCACAATTGGGTCCCCACGGTAGGCCCAAGGATGTCTGGTAGCCCCGGGTCAGACCCACAGGTGTCTGCGGGGCCTCGGGTGGTTCCCACGGGGGTCTGGGGAACTCACGGGTGCTCACTACGGGTCCGCGGTGCCCCCACAGATGTGAGGCCACCGCTTCATCCCCGCATGTGTCACCTGTGGAACCACCAGCCTGATACCCGTGAGATACCCGAGAAAACCACAGGTGGTCTCCAGAGGTCTCACGCAAAACCACGGAACAAACCCTGAATGTAAAAAAAATAAACCTGGCCTATACATTCAAAACATACATCCCCCCCCAACACCTACAGTACAATAATGTGCAAAATAAATATTATCCAGATAGGGATAATAGATTAATTGCCCATTATTAAAAACATTAACTAGCATATTCAAATAAATAATAAAGTGCTACTGACCTCATCAAAAAGAAGTCTCCGTCGCCAGCAACATTCTTGTCTTGCCCACAAAATACATTTGCCAAAACAAAGCCAATACATTGCAATTACATTCAGATATCAATTAACCCCTTAAACACCTTATCGGATAATAACCGCAAAGGTAATTAAGGGGTTAAGCCACACAGCCAATCAGAGTAGGGATGGAGTTCCCACGCACTGATTGGCTCTAGTACCATGTGACAAGCTTTCAATGACGTCACATCCTTTCTCCCCCCAAGCCTCTGTCACATGGTATACTAGAGCCAATCAGAGTAGGGATTAAGTTCCCACGCTCTGATTGGCTACCGTACCATGTGAGGCCGGCCATGTTTCTTTTAATGACGTCATCTTAAAGGCAATTGAAGCAAAACCATTCTGATTGGCTGTGCTTTCATTGCCTTTAAGTGACGTCATCATTTTTATTTTTATCGGCCAAAACTCATGGTTTTCACGGCCCAAACAGGGCCGTGGGAACCATATGATGAAAATGTGACGTCATAGGCCTTTAAAAGCCTATGTCGTCTCATTTTGAAGCCAGACGCCGAGGAGGAAGGACCTCCGGAGAAGAAAGAAGACCAGGGCGTGGCCGCAGATGGAAAGAAGACCCCGCCATGCCTGGAAGAAGATAGAAGAAAGAAGAATACAGATGAAGATGAAGATGGATTACAATTAGAAGACCCGTGGATTGATTTGGATTTTTAGATTAATGTTTATTTTTTTGTATGGTATATTATTTTATGGGTTCCTGTGCCTGGTGGATTGGTTCGTGAGTAAGCTGCGCAACGGGAGTCGGTGGTGCCAAGTAATGGTAAGTGAACTAAAGAAATGTATTTTATTTAACTTGTTAATTTTTTTAAAAGCTTTTTTAACATGTGTATTTTTTTTTGTGGTATATCATTTCTTGCAACTGTATGTATGTATGTATGTATATATGTCTAGAGAGATATATATATACAGGGTAAGAAATTATGTTGTTTTAAAAGCTTTCTTTCATGTGTTTTAAAATAATTTGTCTATGCTGCTATGCTTTATTGTGTGTTTAAAGTATTTTAAAATTAGATAGATGTAATTGTTGATATTGTATTGTGTGCTTGTGTTCAGGGTTAGCCTTGGTTTTAAAGTTTGCATTCTGGTTGGTACTTATATTTTTTCACATGCTAAATTGTTCTGCTCCAGGCGTGAATTAGTTAATTCTTTCATTGTTCGTGATGGACTGTCGATTGTTTAGGGATGTAAATAATGATTGTTAATTGAATTTTGTTTACTTGATTGGTTAAAATAGTTTACTTGTTTGGAGGTACTGTATTTGTATTTTGCTTGCAATGATATTGTTCACATTCATTTGCAGAATGTATATGGTGCATAGATTTTATGCATCACAAATACAATGTAAATGCAATGTATTGATTGGAATGTGAGGTTTTTCATTGGCATTTGATGATTTAGATTTTAAGATCAGTTAGGATTATTAAAGGAAATTCATTTTAATGTAGTGTGCCTGTATGGAGAAGTGTTATTTGTAGTACAGTATGATTTTGATAACCCTTCTACATTTATTTGTATATTGGTTCATCATGTGTGTGTATATACTGTATATATATATATATCTCCTCCTTCCCCCCCTCCCCCCTCCCTCCCTTAGATCCTTTTTATTGTTTGAATATGTTTTATATGCGTGTATATGGATATGTGCATATGGGAGACCACAGTTCTGGGGCACAGGCACAGGCGGAGGCTGCTATGCACACTTCCCTGCAGCGCGCCTAGAGCTCCTCTATGCCTGCGTCCCCATCAGCCTCCTCATTCTGTGTGGCAGCGCTCCTCGACGGCCATCTTGGTGAGGGCAGCAAGCCCCTCCGCTTCCTCTCTCTTCCGCGCAGGCGCCGGAATCCCGCGTGTGGCAGCGCTCCTCGGCGGCCATCTTGGTAGGGGCAGTAAGCGCCCTTGCCTCCTCCCTCTTCTGCGCAGGCGCCGGAGGTCCCGTTCGTGGCAGCACTCCTCGGCGGCCATCTTGGAGAAGGCAGCAGGTGCCTCCGCTTCCTCCCTCTACTGCGCAGGCGCCCGGGATCCAGCTCTTGCGGGAAGACGGTGCGGGGTGATGACGTCACTGGACAAGCCCGCGAAGATCAGTGAAGTTCCCGCGCGCCTCGGGGAAGGAGCAAGGGAAGAAGCAGGGGAAGATGGCTGCCGGCAAAAAATGTGAGTAGGACCTGCTGCGTTGTAGGGCGCTGATTCCCCTCTCCAGGGACTGGTGAGGGCTGCGGAAGGGGTCCCAAACGGTCCCGAGGGCATGAGGGGCAGTGTTGGGGTTGGTCCATACCGTAGATTCTGGCGGTTGTGGCTAGTGGAGGGTCTTTCATGCAGGGCTCAGTGTATCCGTCGTGGGGTAGTTCATGGCTGCGCGGGGCGCCATCTTTAGCCGCCGCATGGCGAGGGGAACTCTGAGTTGATCCTAGGACCCTCCTAAGGAATCCCTCAGTGTCTTCCATATTTTTGAGGATATGTGCCACTCCGTTTTTAAAGACCATGAGGGCACATGGGAACAGCCATGTTTTTTACAATTAGATAGATGTAATCCTTGGTATTGTAAGGGTTAGTCTTGCTTTTAAATTTTGTATTCTGGTTGGTACTTATATATTGATTTTTGATTACTTGATTGGTTAAAATAGTTTATTTGTTTGGAGGTACAGTATTTGTATTTTGCTTGCAATGATATTGTTCACATTCATTTGCAGAATGTATATGGTGCATAGATTTGATGCATCATAAATACAATGTAAATGCAATGTATTGATTGGAATGTGAGGTTTTTCATTGGCATTTGATGATTTAGATTTTAAGATCAGTTAGGATTATTAAAGGAAATTCATTTTAATGTAGTGTGCCTGTATGGAGAAGTGTTATTTGTAGTACCGTATGATTTTGATAACCCTTCTACATTTATGTGTATATTGGTTCATCATGTTTGTGTATATACTGTATATATATATACCCCTATATATACATATATATATATATATATATATATGATTTTTTAAATGTGGGTTGTTGGGGATTGTTGGGGATATAGGGATTGTTGGGGCTAATACCCCCTTCACCCACCCCCGCTACCCACAATAAAAAAAAATCACACACAGCAGCAGCACAATTATTAAATAAATCTAAATAAATAAATAAATACATGAATATAAATAAATACATTTAAAATACATTTTTATTCATAGTGTAGATGTGGAGGGGGTCTCCGGAGCTGAACCGCTTTGGTTTTAGGTCTGGGGACCCCCTGCTTCCCGAGATACAGGATACAGGCCCCTTTATGGGGTGCCGGTATCCCTCTGCATTTAAAGGTCCCGATCATCATTCGACTATCTGTGTTGTACGGCTCCCACCATCCCTATTATGTACCATTTGCCTAAGATTCACAAATCACTCACCAATCCTCCGGGCGACCTATTATTTCAGGGATTAATTAACTTACTGCTAATCTTTCTTCTTATGTAGATTTCTTTCTAAAACCACTAGTACCACTGTTACCATCACATTTACTTGACACTACATCCCTCCTCACTATTCTTTCAGGTTTCACTTGGAAATCATCTTACCACTTAGCCACTTTGGATATTCAAACATTATATACCTCTATTCCACACAAAGGGGGTTTAGATGCTATTGATCACTTTCTAGCACTACACGGTACTTTACCACTTCTTCAACGTAGGTTTATTCACAATTCAATAACATTTATTTTGAAACACAATTATTTTCTTTTCAAACACGAGTTTTATTTACAACTGTGTGGCACTGCTATGGGGACACGTTTTGCACAAACTTTTGCAAATTTATACATGGGATGGTGGGAATCGTCACACATATGGGGTGTCGATGTATCCCTGCCACAGTTGATCATGTGGCGGAGATACATCGATGATATGATTGTAATTTGGGACGGTGACAGCATCTCATTTGATAGCTTTGTTGCTGAGTTAAATGACAATCAGTTTAACCTTATTTTCACCAGTGAGTTAAATCCAACCAATATCACTTTTTTGGATTTAGAAATATACATTGCTAACAATGAATTATATACCAAAACCCATTTCAAAAGTACGAATGTAAACTCCTTCCTACATCCAACAAGTAGACATGAAAGGAGATGCATTAATAATATTCCATATTTTTTGTTTCAGTTTCTGCGCATTAGGCGTAATTGCGCCGATCTAGAAACGTTCAAGGTACTCTTGAATCTCAGATACTCTTTGAACGTTTTCAACAAAAGGGTTATGACAATACAATTATTACTAGAGCGTACAAAAGGGCGTTGAACACTAACCGGAATAAATTGATTCAACCTCAAATCAGTAAGCAAACTAAAAATCAAATTGTCGCCACCAATGGAAATTTGAATATATCTGTTCAACCATTGGAAAATACTGTTGTTAGCTACTCTGCCCCGCCATTCACAGCATCACATACCATAGAGCTCAATGAATCAAACCTTAAAAATAAGAAAAAGACACCATATTTTGTAACTAAGTTTAATAGCTCACACAGTAAAATTAAACATATTCTCAATAAATATTGGTATATCTTACATATGGATCCCATATTGGCCAAATTTTTACCTAAAAGACCACCTATTGTTTTTACTAGATCCAGTAATCTAAAAACCATTTTGGCCCCCAGCCTCCTTAAGGATAGTGTCTCTACTAAAAAGAAAGACCTTAGAGATATATTGGGTTTAAAGGGAAATCACAGATGCAATAGGTGTAAAATTTGTCCGAGAATGTTAACACAAGATCATTTTAAATCCAAAATGTCAGACTTTAAATATGAGATCAAAAATTATATTGATTGCTTAACAACATATGTTATATACATCTTACAATGTGGATGTGGACTACAATATGTAGGCCGCACTAAATGCCATCTTAAAATACGTGTAATGGAACACATCAGAAATATTGTAAACATTCCTAAACTATTGGCCTCGGGTAAACCACTTATACATTTGTTGTCCCACTTTAATGATGTTCACCAGTGTAGTACCATAGGGGTCAAATATATGGGTATTGAACACATAGTTACTAATATCAGAGCTGGTGATAAAGATCTGCAAATTGCAAAAAGGGAGCAGTTTTGGATTTTCACCCTCCAAACAAAATATCCTGAGGGGTTAAATGATTATGTAGAACTGACTCCCTTTTTGAGGTGAATATTTACACGATATTCCTTCCAGGCTTCCATTTGTTCTTTTTAAAGGTTTTTCTGTTCTTTTTATAGGTTTTTTCTGTGCCCCCCCCCCCTTTTCCCTGTTTTTTTATTTTTATTCCTATAGCCCTTTCCCCCCTTCCTCCCCCCACTTTTTATCTCCCAATGTTTTATGTTACATGTGTATCTTAATATTTGGTTTAATGTTCATATGTTTTTATGTGACTTGCACAATGTTTTATATGCTGTTCATAATATTATATATGTATCTTTTAATTCATTACACTTGATTACAGGGGCTACCTGTGAATGTGACTTTATATGTCTTATTGTTTTACTCTGTGGCACTTGTGTTTTTTGTTAATGATACATTTTCAATCTTGCAAGTGCCACTGAGTCATTCTATTTTATCCATTACAGCCCATAATAACACTATGGATCCATACATGAGAGGGGAGTACTTTAAATTTGACCCACCCCTCTCTGATATCAGCATGATTTGCTGTCCAGTCATTGTGAACAGCCAATGATGAATTCTGAAAGACATATAAAGGACCCCATATAGGTGCCCTGGTTATCGCCGGATGAAGTATACCTTTGTATACGAAACGCATCGCGAGTTGTGTTGCTGGCTTATACTCTCTTGATAGCCAGTATACACACAAGGGTCTCTTTCACGATCACAATCACGATTACGATTACCAAAACGGTCAGGCATCCCAAGGACAGCTACAGAGGGCCTCTTTTCCTGCGCATGCGCGCTACGCTTCCAGCCACGCTCACACTCGTGGAGGTCGGACAGCGCTACGGAGACAGCCCCAGCACGCGGGACTGGTATCCGAGGACTGAAATTGCCCCTACACCATTCCTTTGAATGTGTGTCTTTCTGGTTTCAATCACATTCCTGCTTGATAGCTGATGATTACTGTGCATGCGTCTGTAAGTTCGCCACTGCTTGCTTGCGAAGCTTAAGAGTGAGTGACCAAAAAAAAAATTCTCCTCCTTTTTTATTTTTATTTTCTCCACAAGCCTGCCTAAACCATCTTGATATTACGATATTCAATCTGTGCTTTAGCTTTTGACTGCGACACTGTGCGTTTGACTGCACATGGTTGAATTCTGTGCTTTTTATGTATTTGGGGGTGTAGGGATTAAATTATTATGATGACCTGCCTTTTGAAAATATGCCATTTCTTTGAACTGCAGTACAGCTAATCCTTCATGAAGCTGTACACTGTACCCCCCTCCCCCACGCACACACACAAGGCTCAATCAAGGATTTGAACCTCTTATCGACAGACACATCTCCAGAGCCATTCCGTTTCTAAAGCTTGCCATTGTGTTTTTAAACGTCCGTCCCTAGCCGAGCATCACCTCTCTGCGCCTGTGTGTAATCCTCTTTGGGATGGGAGCTACAGTACATAGCTGATGATTGCGTCTGTAGCTTCGCCACTGCATGCTTGTGAAGTTCAAGAGTGAGTGACCAAAAAAAAAAAATTCTCCTCATTTTTTTTTCTCCACAAGCCTGCCTAAACCATCTTGATATTACGATATTCAATCTGTGCTGTAGCTTTTGACTGCGACACTGTGTGTTTGACTGCACATGGTTGATTTGTGTGCTTTTTATGTGTGTATTTGGGGGAGTAGGGATCAAATTATTATGATGACCTGCCTTTTAAAAATATGCCATTTCTTTGAACTGCAGTACAGCTAATCCTTCATGCAGCTGTACCCTGTACCCCCCTCATTCAATGTGCAGTGAATCCACAAAATGGATGGTGTATTTATACGTTAATGACTCACATTAGAGTATGCCCACTTTTAACACCTGTACCTCGTCGCCATGCATAAAAGGTCACACACTTTGCATAGCCTTCCACTTGATGAGCTGTATCTGAACTTGCCCTTGTACAGATACTGCATTGTGCCATCTGCTTCCATGGATCAACCCCAATTCTACGGTCGCAAGAAGCCACTCGCCTCTGCCGTGCCTATTACCCAGAAAAAGCGAAAGGCGGCAGCCGTTTCCAAGCCAAGGCCAAAGTGACAGGCTAAGGCTAATAAAGAAAACCTTCTGCTGACCCCAAAGGCTAAGGGTTTTAATACACATAAGCCTTATTATGTCAAAAAGAAATTCGGTGATGTACACTCAATGCAAAACAAATGGCAGCCAACCCATCGAACCCGCAGGCCACTTCCTCCAATACGCATAGACGACTCTGCCGCCGCTCTCCCAGATATCTACAGCCCATCTTCTCCACTACTCGTCCACGATGCTGCTGCCGCTCTCCCGGAAACCCACAGCCCATCTTCTCCAACGCTCTTCGACGATGCTGCCGCTGGTGTCTCTGAAATCCACGGGTCACTTTCTCCATTACTCATAGACGACTCTGCCGCTTCTCACCTGGAAATCCACATGTGGCTTTCACCATCCCTCTTCGACGACGCTGCCGCTTCTCACCCGGAAATCCACAGGTCACCTCCTCCATCCTTCTTCGACGACGCTGCCGCTTCTCTCCATGGAACCCACATCTCATCCTCCATAGCACCCATCCACCCAGATGTCCACAGCACGCCATGCACAAGAACCAGCTTGTTAGACCGCATGCTGAATGGGTTAAGTGTGGATATCACCGGGAACTCTATTGTGCTGGTAAAGATAGATCTGCTTTTAGAGACCATGCTAAATATGGATCAATGGATGCATAAGATGGATCAACGGATGGAGAAGATGGATCGACGGATGGAGAAGATAGAGTCTGACATAGCGGGGATACATAATTTGCTCGGTGTTCATGTCCCTGTATCCCCAATGCCGGAGCAGGAGGGTGGCATGGATGTGATGAATGGGACCTTCGACCACTTTCCAACACCAAGTGCACCCCCTCCACCAGAAGAATCTGTGTACATGTATGCCGTTGCGGAGGAGGATAACATGACAACCAAGACAGGAGGAAAGCTTCCTCCCTGACAACCTACCGTTGCCCGCCACCACAAGCACACCCACTCCAAGAAGAACACACGCTCCCAGAACACAACCTACATACGCTTGCATCGATATGGTGCCCGACATCATTCTGCGTGAGCTGCCACCGGCACTCAGGAAGAAGTATAGGGTGATGAGTGCTGGTTTACCTCAGAAGTATGGCATGTTAATTTTTAAGCACCACGTGTCCTACTTAGTGTACTGCGGGTGGGTCTACAATGTGAACTACGAAGGAAATCGCGAAAAAAGGGTGCTTCCTGAAAATTTAAGATGGACTATTTTGAAGGAATTGTGGCGCTATTTTTCAATTACAGATCCTTTAATGAAAATCGTTTGAGACTCCATTAATGGCATTTTGCGCCATACAAGGCATCGGCCCTGGAAGGACAATCTGGTGGGGATCGAATTTGCGTGACTGTTCAACTGTTGTTTATTTTTTGTAAATGTTTATGTAAATGTTTTGACTTTCTGTACTTTAATAAAGGAGATGTTGCGTTTTATAAATTTTATGAATAAAGAATTTTTTTTAATAACACCATACTGTTGTGCTGTACATGTTTTGACTTTCTGCACTTTAATAAAGGAGATGTTGCGTGTTTTAACTTGTATTAATAAAGAAATGTTTTTCCTTACTGTACACAGGACCTGCACAATTCCAGTCCCCGGGGGCTGCAAACAGGCCCGGTTTTCAAGGTTAATCTTAAAACCGGGGCTGTTTGCGGCCCTCGAGGACTGGAGTTGTGCAGGCCTGACTGACTGTAAATGTTTTGACTTTCTGTACATAAATGTTTTCACTAGCAGTAAACCATACACCTGTTGATATTTTGAATTGCTGTACAGTACACTTAAAATGTTTTTACATTGTATTTGTAAATAAATGTTTTTGTACTTACTCCACCAATTAAAGAAAATGTTGATTTGTTTTAATTTGTTCCATTGTCTCCTTTTATACTATAACAAAATACAGTGTTTCTAGAACATACTGTACAGTACTGTCCAGGCATACTGTACTGTATACTGTAGGCATGCTCAGTACTGTACATCACAATAGTATTAAAACAATACATGCAGTACGGGTATAGAATACACATATGTACTGGAATACATGTAGAATAAATGCATACTTTTTATTTTTCGGGTTTATTATACAGTATATATAAAAAAAAGTATTGTATTCGGTCTGAAAACAACAGCATACTGTTTCAGGTATTCTATCCTAATCAATAACAACGGTCACTAAACTGTAGACTCCGGTACTTGTTTTTTTTACTCAGATTCAGCAATGTGCAGGCATTGTAACACAAAGCGATATTATCCATCGAAATCCCTCCATTTGCCGTTTTCCGCATGAGATGACAAAGTTTTCTTTTCTGAGGAAAAAAAAAAGTAAAAGTTTTACTGTAATTCTCAGTCAGTCAGTCCCCTAAAGAAGTTCCTACAGTCAGTCCCACCAATAATTTTCTCGAGGGGCATCTCCTGTTCACATGCGCATGCGCATACCGTCGACGTGATGACACGCATATGCGTTTCAAGAAGGTTCCAATGCGCATGCGCCCAGCTTTCCACCAATTGTGCAGTATCTACTGTAGAAGCTGCTCAGCCAATGATATTGCTTACAGGAGAATCGCTTGACTTTTGAATCGCATTGATATTGATATTTGAAAAACAGAATAAAATACGGCAACATTACTCACCATAGACTTTCCCAATCAGCTGGCGCCGAGCCACTGCCAGTCCCGTATTCTTGATCATACACATCGTTGACAGGTGACAGCGGGACTACTACACCTGTAGTCAGCTGATGAGGCTGGAAAACGCTTAGGTACATGCAAGCTTGCATGAATTTGTACGCGAAATCCGGCTCAGGCTGCAGGTATCCGGGCAGGGACAGACAGCAAGGTTGCCGGTCACCAGGTTTTGACTGACGGTCGGACCATTATTGGAAGCTGTCGCTGTCGCTGTCGCATTGCTTGCCAGCGACTGACGTTTCTTAGTTGGGTTTAACATGACCCTTCGTCTTTTGCAGTCTCCATGATCATAGATACTAGAAAAATCCAGTGATACACCCAATTACCCTCCAATAACATCGGGATAAATACAAAAAACATGGATCGCTACATAACTTTTACCTTATTGCACGCTTCCACACATGAGCATCTGGCGAAAATTTGTAAAAGTTATAGTTTTCGATAAAATACTGATAAATTTGAACAACTGTTGCCATCTTATCATCTGTTGCATTAATCGCGGCCCATGTTAAATAAGCATACGTTCTGTCGGGTTTCTGGAACACGGACTGCAGTTGTGCACTCATGGCGGGACTCTCAGGACAATAACACCAGACCAGAAACTGTGCTTGTCTTTTTTTAATATGAAAAGCCTAAATTGATACATTATTGTAATTTCTTCAGTCCCAAGGCCAATTTACAATGGACCACTGTGGTATTTTTTTAAACACCTGCAAGTCGACACATTACTGAAGCGCATGCGAGTTACAATTCATAAATATCTGCCATCTGGCGGATACGCGAAGAATTGGAACCAATTAAATTCGAACCATTATCAATAAACACATCAACCGCGCATCAACCGCGGGTGTGAATGCAACATGAATGCGGTATGAATGCGGTCAGAATACGGCATGAGCGTGGTGAAGTGCGTGGCATTCAGAAAAAAATCCCGAAAATTTTTGGAGATGTTGTATTGTATTGTATGTCTTTATTTATATAGCGCCATTAGTGTACATAGCGCTTCACAGTAGTAATACATGTGGTAATCAAATAAATAACAGATATTATAAATAACAGATCATGGGAATAAGTGCTTTAGACATAAAAGTAACATTTCGGAAGAGGAGTCCCTGCCCCGAGGAGCTTACAGTCTAATTGGTAGGTAGGGAGAACGTACAGAGACAGTAGGAGGGAGTTCTGGTAAGTGCGTCTGCAGGGGGTCAAGCATTATGTATCATGTTCAGAATATCCACAGTGCTATTCATATGCTTCTTTAAGCAAGTGTGTCTTAAGGTGGGTCTTAAAGGTGGATAGAGATGGTGCTAGTCGGGTACTGAGGGGAAGGGCATTCCAGAGGTGTGGAGCAGTCAGTGAAAAAGGTTTAAGGTGGGAGAGGGCTTTAGATACAAAGGGGGTAGAAAGAAGACATCCTTGAGAAGAACGCAAGAGTCTGGATGATGCATAGCGAGAAATTAGGGATGAGATGTAAGGAGGGGCAGAAGAATGTAAAGCTTTAAAAGTGAGGAGAAGAATGGAGTGTGAGATGCGGGATTTAATCGGAAGCCAGGAGAGGGATTTCATGAGGGGAGATGCTGAGACAGATCTAGGAAAGAGTAGAGTGATTCTGGCAGCAGCATTTAGGATAGATTGTAGGGGAGACAGGTGAGAGGCAGGAAGGCCGGACAGCAGGAGGTTACAGTAATCAAGACGGGAGAGAATGAGGGCCTGAGTCAGAGTTTTTGCAGTCGAACAACAGAGGAAAGGGCATATCTTAGTTATATTGCTGAGGAAAAAGCGACAAGTTTTAGAAATGTTTTGAATGTGAGGGGCGAATGTGAGAGAGGAGTCGAGTGTGACCCCTAGGCAGCGTGCTTGGGCTACAGGGTGAATGATTGTAGTTCCAACAGTAATGTGAAAGAAGGTAGTAGGGCCAGGTTTGGGAGGAAGTATGAGGAGCTCTGTTTTAGCCATGTTGATTTTAAGGCGTCGGAGTGCCATCCAGGATGATATAGCAGAGAGACATTCAGAAACTTTGGTTTGTACAGCAGGTGTAAGGTCAGGTTTTGAAAAGTATATTTGTGTGTCGTCGGCATAGAGGTGATAATTAAACCCAAAAGATGTTATTAG
>WSYH01015362.1:0-14368 GCA_036426205.1 Ascaphus truei | reverse complement strand
AAGTGCATATCGTACCTTCTGGGAGACTAATTATCTGAACGTATTACCCTATGTTTGTTTTTCTTGTTTTCACTTGCGCCTAGGTCATTCTTGTTTCGATAAATCAAAATACAGCAGCGATCGGAAGAAGCTTGTCGTAGCTTATTTATATTAGTACAAAATAGAACCAACTAATAGGGTACCAAGACCATGTTGCTCCCTCAACCCCAATATTAAAGCCCCATTGTCAACCATACCCCTTGGTCCAACATACACACTCAACATACCAAATCGGTCACCCCACCATACCGACGTCAACCAATAACACTGGTCCTTCCCCCAAAAAGGTACAATCCACCCCCATGAGGATCTAACTACAACAAAAGGGTCCCTTCCTAGTAACCCTTCCTGTCAACTTGCAACAAGGTGATGCCACAAACCCAGCCCCACAAGACACTGCAAACCCACAATTAAAAGAGGGGGAGGCGTGGCGCTCAATCTGTCCCAGAATCAAGAGGTAGGATTATTATTACCTCCTACCAATATATCTCCCTTTAACTCTCTTCACTTACTTGTGATAAAAACATATGCACTGTACCAGGAGTTAATAATAGAGTTACCTCTAGTTTTCCCGTATGTCCTGGGCACACAGATAACATGATAATACCAATAGTTGCATTAACTCACAGTGCTAATACATCAATTACAGATTTCATGGCAGTTAGAAGTAATGCATTGATTATGTGGCCTAATTAACATTTATTGACAGGTTAAAATTGTATTAGAGAGGTAGGGAACAGAAGTGCAAGGTGTTTGTATTAGAAACTTTACTTCACCCAACCCAGTAACCGAGCAGCGAACAGCAGCAAAGGCTTGACACCCCCTTTTGCGCCCTCTAGAGACGTCGCCTTGGGGCGACTGCAGATGTAGCTGAAAGTGTTCGAATGGGCTTTGAATTTCTTTTGCCATAGTCATAAACCCTGCAGATGTGGGGCTGACGAAACACATTGCAGCAAGAAATCCCAGCTTTAACCTTTGCATGCTTTTCGTGCAGTAACGAGCCAGTTGTTTGGGGAAACCCTTTCATACGTCCGCCTTTGGGGCGAAAGATGAGGCTGAAGGGGGTTCTGAGTCATCCTGACCTCACAGGAAGTTTCGTGTTGCCACCTTCTCTCCAGGGGCTCGGGTCTTGCTTATTATGAAATCTTTGTTCCAAGCAGGAGCAAGGAACGTCTGCTCTACATCTCTCATATGTGTGGTGACTGTTTAATCTGACACCATATAGGCTTGTTAAAAGACTCCACCATAAGAACATAAGTATACTGCATATATCTTGGCACATTTTTCCGGCCAGATCCAGTCAACCTGATCGTTTGTTACCCACAAAGAATGGAAAAAAAGACGACAGCATCGGAGCCACGTACTGGATGCAACTAAATATTCCGCCCTAACACTTACTATGTTCCATATTTTTCCCCAATGCATTACTGACCCCCAATGACCCTTTTAGCCATTATTAAGTGCAATAGCTGAATTTTTGGAGTTTGACACATACTGATTATAACATGTGAGTGTAGTTGTGACAGATTCTAGTTGTCTATCTTTAGAGATGTGAACGCTATGCATAATAAAATCCTATTGCTGTTAAAAGACTCCTTGGACATTCCAGTACAGATGTACTTATAGCTGTAGCAGGTATTGCACCCGTTAAGTTGATGCTATACCATACGGCAATATTTCCGCAAGAAAATTACTGGGTCTCTGTTCACATTCCTTAACGCTCAAAAAAATTGTTCTGCGTTGTTTCCTGCATCTAACTGGGGGGGGGTGGTGGGGTAATGTAGGAATAGGCCTGTTTATATTCTGTAAAGTGCCTCCAACACAAGGTGGTGCATGCTATTAGGGCTATGACTTCAACATTACATTTTAGTATATAATTCGCAACTGAAGCAATAACATTATACATATCAAAGCACTGCAATGCAGTGAATTAGCACATTCAATTATTTTAACACTAGCAAATAACAAATAGATTCCATAGATTTTTTTTTTTTTTTAAATCTTCCTTTATTTTTATATTAAACGATCTTTATTACTTTTATTAGGGGTGGGTAAAACTTTTATATGGTAGGTGGAAAAGTTCCCTATGAACAATATTTAGGGGCCATCTGCAGTAAGCTTATAAGCCACTTCTCAAGCACTTGTTTGCCACCAAATCCTACTTGCTGTTCAGTAACGTGATAAATGGGTGATTACAAAGACTGGAAATCCGCCCCCAAAAAATGGCTTCATAAAAAAAATCACCGAGGGGCGAGCGATGATTAAGGGGCCAAATATTTGAATACGATTTCAGCATGTTCATAACTCTGTCAATTCTAGATAGCAAAAAAGTGATTAGGGCTATGAAACGGCTCATCACACGCTCTCAGAATGGGTGATGTATCACAAAAGTCGTCACGCCAGAAAAAGTTGGCGTGAAAGCTGTTGGAAACCTGGCAGAAAAGCAGCGAGTTGGGACTTAAAAATAAATTAATGCCCGGGAAATCTCTGGAGCTGATTTCATTAATATTAGCACCAGTAGACCCCTTGCATGAATCTATGTAATAAAAATGCATTTCGCAGTAACTTCATTACCATGAGGATAGCAATCAGGGACCCACTACTTCCTGAGAGACGGCCACCCGGTATGGGGGGCCAGTATCTCCTATCATTTAAAAGTCGCGTCACGTACATGGGAATAAAATGCATAGGAGTATTAACCGGCAACCCCATTACGGGGCCTGTATCTGTGGAAGTAGGGGTCCCTGAGGATTGAATGAAACCTACATGCGTTTCAGCTCAGGAACCCCCTTGCTCATCTAAACTATTAACAAAATTAAAATCTCCAATTACCATATACATTTCGGCGATAATGTTCACGGGAGAGACAGCCTCTCTCAGAGCTAGCAGCTCTCTCCGCAGGCAATTTACCCCCGGGTTAGCTTTTCAGAGGGTCTTTTTCATCAGTCCCGGCTAATGCCCGTTTTGTGTTAATTTTGCTATGACAGTAATCACAGGCTTTCTGAACCGTGATTAGACAATACTCATAAATACGTGATTTAAATGGCCCAGGCGATATTTTTTTTTTTTGATGAACCTTTAGTGGCATAGGCCCTCTAGTCTTAGATAAAGCTTTACTTCCACGTTTGATGATGCCTGGGGAATGAGAACAAGTCCTGGGAAAATCCAACTATTTTTGCAGATTACGTGAAAGTTTGTGAAAAATGTTCGTGTATAAGAGAACCTCTGCGACCTGAGGCAATTTCTTACATTTTCAAACATCACGTGAAAAATGCCTACAGTTTCTCTGAAAATGTTTTCCAAAAACAGCACTTTTCCTGAAGACATTTTCAACCTCTACTGCCATAAAACAGGGATGGAATACTATGGAAAAGCTTCATTAACAAGTTTCAAAGTAGGGCACAAAGGACAGAAGATATACAAGGAAGAAGAAAAAAATCGTAACAAAATATTTTTAAAAGTAATAACACTCAAGAAAAGCTTTGCATTATTTGCGTAGGAGAGGGTTTTGCTGATATGTTTATGTCAATGTGATTAAGTTGCTATTCATGACCCTAGGTGTGTCAAATGCATTTTGACATTCATTTATGTGTTTATTGAATGAGGAGGTAAATGTTGCCCCTGGTGAATTACAGTGCAGATAGGAGAATGGTGTTCCGTCGCTTCCCATTGGTATGCATACTTCATTCACTAGGTTTGACAAGTAATTCAGAGTGTGGTCATAAACATCATAAGTGTCCTTAATTACTTAGATACATTGGGTCCATAAAAGCCAATTAAGGCCTATAAGGAAATGTAAATTCATATTGACAGGCTGTTATATGTTATGTCATATATACGATTAAAAACCTATAAAGAAGCTATTTATAATATACGTGGACCATTGTTTTATTTCTTTTTTGAGTGTGTTTTAGTCTTCTAATTTGCCCTACTGAAACCTGAACAGACAATAAATGGTGAGGTACTTGAATAACAATAACAATTGGGCTAGTGGACGTTGTTAAGTTTTTTTTTTAGTTGAATGAATGAGTTTGATGTCCTCTTGAAACGCCCAAAGAGAAGGGTCATATAAGTGTATCATTGTCTGGAATGTATTCAGGGCGAGAAACACTCACCTCCAGGGCCACAACATGTCAGTTTGTTTAAAGGAATCCTGCTTCAGCCAAGGTGACGTGATTAGTGGACTTAAATACAGCGACTTGTGGGGTGGCCCTTGAGGATAGAAGTGTCACCCCACCCTGAGTTTATATTTTATATGACTAATGGTGTTTCCCCCTCTCTCTGGAGATTTTGCCATGTAATGGTGTATGGTGCTGGCTACCCTGTAGCTCACAGGATGCTGCGTCGTCGCTGGTGATAGTGGGGACTCTGGACGGCTTCTGGGGTAATTACTGGTCTTTATTTCGTGGGTACAATGCCTCCATCTGCTGCAGGTCTCAGGAATGTGGGAGACAATCCCTGGCACTAGAACTTATTCCACTCCCACCAGCTAGATGTCACACCAAGCCAGGTGTTGAAAACAGGAACACTTTATTTGCTGCACAGCATACACCGGAACAGAGTACACCCTTGGCTTAACCATGGACAGGACCTACCTATGATTGTTCCCTTCAAACATGGGTAAAAAGGAGGTTCACATGTAAGTGTTTATGCAGGTCCTATTGGTTATATCCTTGGCGTTGGTTGGGCGGCTTATGACGCTTTTGGCCAAAGGTTTACTAAACAACCCTAGAAAATATTATTTTGAAAGTTTTGTACTTTATATTATTACCATATATATGTTGGGTCAATTTGGATAATGTAGCATCCCTGTCTTTCGTTGTGTCACAGAATTGAGAAAAATTGCATTTTGCCCCCCGCAAAAATGACTGTTAAAAGCAGTATATACTGTAACTGGGCCGGTGACCTTGCACACGAACTTTTAATGTTTGACAAAATTGTAGGCAAAACTTGCAGAATTTATGAAAAGATTGTAGCAGAAAGAAAGGGCACATGTATTTTATTATTTATAAAAATGTTTTAAACCAGGAGTAATACATGAGATTACCTCTCATTTCAAGTATGTCCTTGGACATAGTTAATATGACAAATAATACATGGTTACAAATACAGTGTTACATAAATGAACAGGGTACTATTATTTACAATACATTGCATGCACAGTTGAGAAGTATGTATATTATAGGCTTATGTAACAGTACAGACCAGATTAAAATGTGAGACAACCTTAGTTTTGAATAACTTAAACTGGTGGTGGATGTGAGATTCTCTCGTAGGTTGTTCCAGTTTTGGGGTGCACGTTAAGAGAAGGAGGAGTGGCTGATACTTTGTTGGCCTGGGACCATGAACAGTGTTTTGGAGTCAGTCTAGAATAAGTGCTGCATGTGGTAGGGGTGAGGAGCTTGTTTAGATAGGTGGGTAGCTTGCCCAGAAAGTATTTGAAGGCAAGACAGGAAAGGTGAACTTTGCACCTAGACTCGAGTGTTGATGCCCAATCTAGTTCTTTGAGCATTTCGCAGTGATGTGTGTTGTGAGTTGCATTGGAGAAAGCGAAATTACAAATTGAATTGTAGAGGGTGCCAGTTGCCCAGGTGGGTTTGGGGGTCCGAGCCATATACTATGTCTCCATAGTCGAAATTGGCATTAGCATCTGCTGTGCGCAATATGCTTCTGACCAGCAGGCTTAGGGAGGATTTGTTTTCCTGTAAGTACCCCTAGTTTGACTAGGTGTTTGGATTCCGGCATCAATGGCATTCCGAATGTTGTGGGAGTCCAAACCATCATGCCAGGTAGTTTAAAAACTGTAACAGGAGTTTAGGGTGGTGTTAGCATTGGCGTTCTGATCTGGAGCTCAGTCACTGGAAGCTTAAAACAATTTAGTCTTGGGTCCCAATACCATTTTTACAGTCTTGTAGTGTTAAAAAACAGTTTGTTTGGTGAAATTTCGCCTGGTTTGGCAATTTGGGGGCACATTTTTCAATTATCTACCTGTACTTATAATGTTAATGTTATTCAGATTCTGTGTAAATTTAGAAATGTCTCTGTTTTCCAGAACCCCGTAAAAGTCCTAATCTAAAATAGCCTCTAAAAAAATGTTGGTTTTCCCTGTGAAAATCTGCTTACCAAAAGAAATCGTTTTTTACATCACTTGATATTCTCATCTAGGATAGATCACACAAAAAAAAAAAAAATTCTCCCCCTTCCAGCTCGTTATAAGGTCCAACCCAAGGCCTAGAAGGCAGATAAAGTTTCCAACGCATGAAATGGAAAAATACGTTGTCATTTGCTAAAGCAGTGGTGGATTAATTCACCTTTATAACATCATGATAATGAGGCTGTGTTCCATATTTCAGCACTTTGTCTCACAGAAAGTTAAATTAGTGTAAGAAAGTACAGTAATACAGCCTTGTGTTCCCAGAAGTAGAATTGCAATCCAAACACATTTATAATGGTTAAGAATTGAAATTTGCAGACAGAATATAATCATATTGTTGCTTGTCATTTCCGTTTGCTGTAGATCCAGTTTGGTTTAGTGCAGTACTTTGGCGTGCGGAATCTTTGTTCCTTAAGAATAACAAAATAAAAAATCCATTGTGTCTTGTATTTAAATTAATACAAGTTTGAGTTTTTACTGACACTTTTACTGAAACCATGTTATTAATACATTTTCGGTTTGGCAAATTATGGCATCATATTGACTTTAACAACAGAGAACAAAGTAGTTATGGTTACAATTTTTTTAATTTTTTAATCGTTATTAATTACTTTGAGATTGGCATGAGAGGCAAAATTTTCCATTTTTTTTTACTGGCGACACAAAAAATATGTTTAGGTAGTTAACCAGAGCTGGATTCATTTCTGCATGGAAGAACAGACACACTGGAAGCTTGGGTAGGTATGGTAGATGTGAAATATGGTTTAATATAGATAAATATAAGGTTATATGCCTTTGTAAGCAAGAATAGCCTGCTACTGTACATACAAACAAAATTAAGTCAATCATTGATGGGAGCAGGATTTAAGAATTAGGAGTGGATGTATAAAGCAGACTTAGCTAGTGCGTCAATGTCAGGTAGTACGGTATCTGCAAAGGCTATGGTATGGGATTTGGATGGAAGGGAAAGACAGCATCATTGTGGCCACTGTATAAATCCTTACTAAGACCAACGCTTGAATGTGGAAGCAACAGTTTTGGGCAACGCTTCATAAATAAGAAATTATCAAAGCCACCAAAATAGCGCCACATAAGTAGGTATAACAATTAGTGATGTACCGAGCACCGGGTAATTACCGGTACCCGGCTACGAGGCACTTTTTTCAGCTACACAGGACCCGGCAGCAGAAAATACTTCATCACTTACCTGCAGCCGGCGACGGACAGGTTGAGGAAAGACGTGAGAAAGACCAGGGCGAACATCTGGGAGTCAACAGCAGAGGTCCTGGTGGCGGTGGCAGCAACTGAAGTTTGTGTTCAGCCGGGGGGAGAAGCAGGAATACAGCACACAGCTGATATACCATGTGAGCCGGGGAACCTGTGACCGCGAGCAGGGAGCGTTCTATTGGACAGCTGGCTCCTTCCTGATTTCAGTTTTGAATGGGATGCCAGGGACCCCCACTTTGTTAATCCGATGGCCATTAGTCTGGCTGCAGAAAGCTCACAAAATGTTTAGTTTATTGGGGAGAGTGCCCCAGATTTTCCAAGGCAAGTGATCTAATACTGGTGGCTGCATCTGTACATCAATATTTCCATGGGAAATTGCATTATATGGTTGCAATAAAGTCACATTACATTAAAATGGCTGAAAAGTAACAGAATGAACTAAATGGCGGAAAAAATATTGTGAGATTTTTCTTATGTTTTTCTTCAAATGTGCATGCAATGTCTGTATATAATGTATACCCGTTCATTTATGTAACTGTATTTGTAACCATGTATTATTTGTCCTAACTCTGTGCCCAGATACTTGAAAACGAGATGTAACTCTCAATGTATTACTTCCTGGTAAAATATTTTATAAATAAATAAATAAATATGTTGAAAAGTAATAAACCTATGCTTTCATCATACATGCTGGCCCTGCTGTGGAGATGGAGAGAGTACACACTTGGACATGAGAGTTGGAGGTTTTGGGATATTTATGAGTGTTTTGTATGACCTCTTCGTGTGTTGTTCTATCGTTTTGTTTGGTTGATGCGTTAATTCTTGTGTTTGGTTGCTTTTTGTATGTTTTGTTATTTGTTTGTCATTTGTTGTGTCTTACTTTTTGTTGTGTGATAGGTGTCTAGAGGTGAGTATTGTTGAATATTGTAGTGTGAGTTTGACTCATGTGTGAGAGATGGTGGGAGATGAGTGGAGTGAGTGAAGTGAGTGTGAGGAATGGAGGGAGTGGAAAGCATAGGAGTGGAGAGCAGAGGAGTGGCAGGAGTGTGAAGAGTGTAGTGTGTGGAGACTGTTAGAAGGGCTAGTCCAGAGATCAGCCAAGAACATGGCAGGGTAGGATGAGAGAGAGAGCAAAGGGTCATGGAGGAGCAGTCAAGGGGCTAGGGAGCATCCACAAGACCCACAGATTCTAAAGGTTCAGTCTCCTCCAACTGAACATGCTCAGATGCTGCTGAGGAACTACATGAGAATCTCAAGTTTGCAGAAGAGGAAAACATAATCCTCATAGAAAAAATAGTTTCCTGTTATGATGCCATTCTTGACAAGATGTGTCAAAAACCTCTAAGTCCATAAAAGTACTAAATGCAAGAAATGCAATTCGATACCGTCAGCATATTGGGATTGTACAACGCTCAGATACAGCACTGCGAAAAACACTAGCTGACAATTAAGTGCAAGTTTAAAAGCCAAAATAGCAGAAGAAGAAAACCATCAACAGAGGAACATGTAAAACCTCCAATGACCATTACACACCACGTGCTTATGAGAACTGTTAGAAGTCGCTCATACACCGACATCGTGTGGGGAATGCAGGGGTCAGAGACACAGCAAGAATGGGCAGACGATAAGCAACTGATATGTAATGTTGAAAGGTTTTAAAACATTTTATTAATTAGTCACATACCTTGAACACTATACAGCATAACCCGCATTAACGTACGCAATGGGTCCAGAGCATGTATGTAAAGCGAAAATGTACTTTAAGTGAAGCACTACCTTTTTCCCACTTCGATGCATGTACTGTACTGACATCGTCATAATACATCATAGCTGATTAAATAACGCTTTTGTAAAAGGCTCTATGTCTCCCCGCTTGCACACAGCTTCGGTACAGGTAGGGAGCCAGTATTGCTGTTCAGGACGTGCTAACAGGCGCAATGCGTGAGCTGCCATTGGCCTATTGGCGTATGTACTAACTCGCTAGTGTACTTAATAGTGTCCTTAAACCGGGGTATGTCTGTATACATGTAACACCATCGCGCAAGCAACTAATGCACAAGCAATCCATTATCAAGGCAATGCTTTGCTTGAGAAAAGTGTGCAAGATCACACGAAAGTTAAATATATATATATATATATATATATTATATATTTTTTTTTTAACTTTCGTGTGATCTTGCCACACTTTTCCAAGCAAAGCATTGTCCTGTTTCAGTTTTATATTATATATATTATATATATATAGATATATATATTATATATATATATATATATATATATATATATATTATGCAAATAAACTGTATGCTCATCTGCATGTCTAGGCAGGTCTGCAACACCGCCTCTCCCATTATCACCCGCATACAGCACTTCCACTGCAGCAAGGGATTCTGGGAAATGACATGCAAAAGATAATATATATATATATACATATATACATAACTACATACATAACATACTACATACATACATATATATATATATATATAAAAGAAAAATCCAAAAGTGCGCAAAAGTACAATTCAACTTGAAAAATTTATTTTTATAGTATGTAATGGATGCTGCTACAATGTGTAGGACACACACAATGCCAATATATATATATATAAAAATATAATAAACCGCCAAACCAATACAATGTATTTAAAATAATAAACATTGGTATCAATAATAGTCCAATTGTCCAACTGTATAGGATGAGGGTTAGTATATCTAAAAATAAAGAGAAGAAGCCAATATGGTGAAGTAATAATACAGTATTCAGGCTTTCACAGCATAAGCACTGATTCTACTTGCAAGACAGTAGATAAAAAGCATATCTGTAGGAGCACAATCTATAACCGCGGCCCACGAAGCTCTGGCGTAGTCAGATCCGTCTCTCCAGCCCACCAAGACGCCGGTGACGCTCAGGTGTCTTGCGGGACTGCAATCAGGCTCCTGCTCCCCCACTGCTTATCTCATATGATATCAGAATGAGTTCTGTTGAACTCTTAGGCTGTGGGTTTCCTTGGGGGTGGTACAGTGTTTTCCTGGATTTTCTGATACCGCATAATGTCAGTAATTCTTTGATAAGGCGGACAATCAACGTTTCTGCTTGGTCAGAGGAATTATGTCGGTATGACCATAGTGTGACAAAATACTTGTCCTATAGACTATGTCAATTTATAGGTCGCTGGTCCTGGTCGGGAAGGCTTGAGCTACCTGAAATGGTCCTTAATCATCAATCATTTCTACTGTCTGGCTCCAGAGACCAGACGTCCATGCACACACTGATCTAGAGGGCCACTGCTGGGTTATTTTTACGAGAGAGGCAGTACTCTTGGGAAAGTGTTTTCCTTGGCACGCACTGGCAACAGTTCTTATAATACTCTTCAACATCCAAGGACATACAGTGGTCAAAATAAACGGTCCCGCACACACCGCATTTTATCGACTCCCAGATTGCTATGGTCTCATGGAGAGTTCAACACCACCCAACAGTATTTGCATTGAAAAACTAGCAGCTTGATTAAATATTGGGACATTTAACAACTCTGAATAACACTCCACTCTTGCTCACCAGGTTACGTCATTGTTATACTAGCAGATGGACATCAGGGTTTACCTTCCGGATGGAAGGGGCATGTTTATTCTTATTCATTGCTGCCCACACAATCTCCTATCCCAGGGTCAAGTCGTTGCACTTCCTTAATGTCCTGTCTATTCAACCTGGGAAGTTAGTCATGGCTATTCATCTGGATTAATATATGTGGTGGGTAAGGCGATGTGGGGCGTCCCCAGGCTGCCGACCACTTGTTCAACATTAGCTGAAGTCACTATTCTTGGGGTCTCAATTTCTTTACACATGGTCCAGTACCCCCGTGGCTTGATTTGTTCCCACTGGCTGTTGGGTCCCGGGTTCCCAGTGAATCTGTGATAAGGTTTCCGCATCGATATTCTGTTTTTCCGGACTATACTTCAAACTAAAATTGTTTGGTGCCAATGCAGCTAACTAACCATTGCCAGTGGCATCCAATTCGACGAGGAAAGATATATGTGAGCGGGTTTGTGTCAGTGTGGACCACAAATGATTCTCCGTAGAGGTACATTAGTCTGAACTTTTGTCAAATCCTGCCCATTTTAGGGCAGGGAAATGAGCTGGTGGACAGGGTAATTTTCCCAATGTGACGAAGCCTTGACTCACAAAGGTCACTGTCTTAGTTGGCCAGGATATCCTGATAAATACTGTTCTAATCCTTCAAGGCTGGCATCCACATGCAGGACATAGGGTTTCTGCGGATCAGCGAATGCCAGTACTGGACATTGGTGAGACATGCCTTAATGGCTTTGAAGGTCTCTTTAATTTCGAAGTACATCTGTGTCCAAATGCTCGCTGACTTTAAAATAGTCCTGGCTTCGGGCGCCCTGGAAAAATGTATCCACGAGCTGGGAGGTAGCCTTTTGTTAGCTGGGTCAAAAGCTATTTTATGGCAGCAAATTATTCACAAACCGTCTATAGTACCCAAAGAATTGCAGGAAGGATCTAACTCAGACAATTGCTTTGTCTAGCTACGATGCAATTGCTCCTGACAACTCCTTGGAGCATATGTTCAAATGGTAGAATCAAAGACGGCATATGAAGGCCGTCTCTCTCCTTGTCTCCACCATGCATGGGGATCGTTAGAAACCACCTCAAAGTCAAAAATCGAGAAGCACTTGCTTCCCGTGGGGCATTTCAATGCATCCTCTTGTGTGGCATAGTATACTGATCATGGATGGTCTATTGTTTAGGGTGTGGTAGTCGCGGCCATCCTTCCTGCACCACTCTTCTTCTGAGTCACCACAATTGGGGAAGCATTGGGGATTATTGGCTCTGGAATTATACCTGCTGCCTGTAATGTTAGTGGACGCCACACCTCTTCAACATCGGCTGGGGCCAGTCTCTGGGAACTCTCTCTAAATAGAAGGATACATGGGATCCACCACTTTAGGACTGCACAGGTTAGGTACACATCACTATAACTTTTCTCACAAGTTCGTCATAGGTTGTTTCATTCCTTACTTCAACGTTTACCGTCTCCAGCTTCTTCGTGGGGGCCGACAGTACTCCACACTTACCAAAAATCCTCCTGGTTACCCTCTATGTGGGGGCTATCTATCATAACTGTGGAGCCTTCTAATTCTCGAAGGAGCGTTACTTTCACTTCTATTTTACAGATGTAGCCGCCGGTATTAGATCACTTGCCTGAGAAAATCTGTGGCTATCTCGCGTAACTCGTGACATGGTCCAGAGCAGGCTGATGACCCATCAGATTAACACAGTGGGGTCCCAGCATTTGAATGGGACTTCAGCCCGCGAGGATCACAGAGCATGTGTCCTCTCAAATACAGGGACTCCGTTGTGTTATCGATCAGCCATTATTCGGCTGCGGAATCTCGTAGAAATCTCGTACGTTACTGTGAGAGCCGTTGATTTTCCAAGGCAAGTGCTCTAATATCGGTGGCTCATCGTGTGTATAAACTGTTAGGGGACTCACTTACGGATGAAGTCCCATCCGACATCTCCTATCGGCCCATCATTCAGGTCCCCATTTCATATCTCCACTCTTTATAGGCTTTCAGACATAGTGGGTGTGAATGGTCAGCATATGACCATAATTGTCTCTGCCCATCATCTGGCACCATTCAGCAAGTTGTGCAAAGATATTGGCATTCGTCCTTGTAAGAGACACGTGCAATGTATACTCAGGGAGACCGATTTGGGGGCAATTAACAATGGCTTTATTCTGTTCACATTAAACAAAGGTTTAAGGCAATATACATACCACATATACTGCACCGACACACTTTATTCGAGCAAATACCCAGTATGTACCTGGCAGATACCTGGAATGCGCCGCTCCTCACCTCTGACAAGCCCCGTTGCGTTTGCCTTCCCAGCCTGGGTTCATGCCTGGCTGACGGGCGGCTGATCTGTTAAATGATAATGATTAGGATTTAATAGGCTGCAATGCTTCGCGTGTCTACCAGATGGCATAAATTCATGAATTGAATGCAGTATATATATATTACTGTGCAGTATTGCAGCCAGCGGGAATAAAACTTCTCAATCCCTGCCTGGAAAATACCTCAATGCACTCGGGCAGAAAACAGTCACAAACCTCAATACAACACCCGGGTATACCGAATTCGTGGGACTAGCAGCGAGCTCGAATAAAGTGTGTCGCCCGTGTGTATATATAATATATATCTATCTTATATATAATATATATATTAAAAAGAGAGAACTACATGAGCGCATCACAATAAGACTGATAATGATATTTACCACATATATAGGAGGGTATACTACGTCACAATCTAACTTTCCCTGATTAAGTCTGCAGCCAGAAGGTCTACCGCTCCACGGGCTGGTATAGAGGGATATCCAAACAAGAATGACCTAGGCGCAAGTGAAAAAAAAACAAGAAAACAACATAGGGTAATACGTTCAGATAATTATCTCCCAGAAGGTACGATATGCACTTACAGCAGGTAGAATAAAATCAAGCTTGTATCCACTCTGGGATCAGGAACATGAATGATGATCTGGAACCGCCAGCAGCAACTCATCTACAGCACCGTATCCTCGTATGAAATGTCACATATAGGAAGAGAAGTGGGACACATACATAGTGTAACACAGTTTATTATAAAATTTAATAAAAAGACAATAAGTAAAAGACTCACACTTTGTGAGTTTGGGTAAAAGCGTTTGAGAATTAGAGCTTCTCACACTCATCAGGGGTAAGTATCCGTTGGACTTATACACAGCTCCAGTAACTCCTTACACAATGTCCTTAACCATATGTAATGGTCTTGCCAAACTTCCAGGGGTATAGTCTCTCGTTTAGTCACTCCCAATAATGTCAAGTGCATATCGTACCTTCTGGGAGACTAATTATCTGAAACGTATTACCCTATTTTGGT
>WSYH01001556.1:32928-116603 GCA_036426205.1 Ascaphus truei | reverse complement strand
TGTATGAGTTTTCTGGCTTGCCAGCGAGCAGGGATTGCCAGTGTATGGGTTTCCGGGCTTGCCAGTGAGCAGGGATTGCCAGCGAGCAGGGATTGCCAGTGTATGAGTTTCTGGGCTTGCAAGCGAGCAGGGATTGCCAGTGTATGAGTTTCAAGGGGGGTTTTGCGGAGGAACCGTTGACAGAATGTGCCTAGGAGGTTGGGGTCTGGAGTTGTCGGTTACCCTATAAATGTACCCAGGAATCATGCCTGATTCTCGGATACATGTAGGCACATTGTTCCAGCAATACTTCCCCTTGAAAACGCAAGCACAACTCACCCCTAGGGTACCCTGCTTCAGCATAGCCCAGAAAGGTGAATGAGGCACAGGGATAAATAGGTATCCCGGCAGCTGAGGGAATCCCCAGGTCTTGGACTGAGCCACTGATTGTGCCACCTGTGCAGAAACAGGGATATCCATAAAAGCTGTCCTGTTGGCGGCTCTTGAGGACTGAGTTTGGAGACCCCAGCCCTAGGTTAAGGGGGGTACACCAGCTAGTGCCAAGGTGACCCACAACCCGTATAGGGTTTGTGGGTGCCCCAACCATATATACAGTTGGGGGGGGGGGGTTTACTCTGAGAGATGAAGGTGTGTGGGGAATAAGGCAGATAGAAATAAAACAATATTTTTCCTTTTTTGTTCCCTGTCCCCCAAGACTCATAAGTGTATTAAAAGATACTTTAATGTAATGTAATGTGCTTTTTACATTCGGAACCGATGTCCAAACAGGCTGCCTGAGCTAACCCATAGGCGCCGGTAAGTCTGCTGGACATCGGAGTTCAAAGCAGCCAGAGGATGCCCAGAGGAGTGAATAGCATTTGGTCAGCGGGAAAAGGCTGAGTACCATGTCCGGAGATCAATGGCAGTCCTCCGGAACGCCACATGCTCTGCCAGACCTGTGAAGCCTGCCCAGCGGGTGGCATTGAGATAGCCAGGGAGAGAGGTGGCCGGCTTGCGCATGTCTTTTGGCTATTTCGGATTTCCCGCTGACCCGGCTTTTCTAGCCGGCTTGGCTCTGGTTGGTTGCTTGGGAAAGTTCCCACGCGTTGATTGGCTGTTCAGTTTTGTGAATGTAACTGAAAATACTATAAGAATCGATGAGCCAATCAGATTTGGAGTTCCCTGTAGTAAGAGCGCAGACGGGCTTTTCAAAGTCGCTTCTGTGTGAATAGCAGAGCAACCGGCTTTGATTTCAAGCCTGAAAAGCCGCCCGCCAGAGACTAAGTCCAGCTTTTTGGGACCAAGTTCTCAGAAACTAACGTATCGGACGCGGCTGGGAGTTTGCGCCGATTTGAGTTCCAAAGATTTGGAGTAACTCGCGTTCAGGAGGGACCAAGTTCTCAGAAGAGAACGTAGCGGTGGCGTATGGAATTTTTTGCCGATGTGGGTTCCAGGAGATTCCGGGCTAAGGCCAGGTCCCCGCTGCCTGCTGCCGCGCTCGTGGGGACTAGAGCCGCCCCTCAATGGGGCCGGGCCGCCGCGCTGCATGGGGCGGCCGCCGCGCTGCATGGGGCGGCCGCCGCGCTGCATGGGGCGGCCGCCGCGCTGCACGGCCAATTTTTCCTGCAGACAGGAAAATTGTGATAAATACTAGTGACGGAGCGCTCGGCCACGCCCCCCGGCAGTTCAGCCAATGAGGGCAAACCTTCCGGGTGATGTCATGGCCGTGCCCCCATCACACCCCCGTCTTTCCCACTGCAGCTCACTGCAGACCGGGGAACTCGGAGGCACGCACCGCCAGCCTCGCGTGCGTGCAACGCAGACCGTGGGGCCGTAGCCTAAGTCCCAGTCAGGGTAAAACTCTCCCGTAGAGTTCCCTGCACCTAGGGAAGTCTAGTTTTCGACCCGTCCCAAAGTAAGAGTGTCTTTTTGTCTGTATTTTTGTGTTCCATTGTGTGCAAGCGAATTTATGCCGAATAAATTACAATTTTTATTTCATTACCTTGTTTTGCTCAATGAATAATCCCGGTAAAAAGGTGTAAATAACCTGGTCTCCCGTGACACTGGTGAAATAACATTTCCAAAGAAAATGTGATTCTATTGCATAATGTCACACTCTGAACTTAGGAAGAGGTCCCACCTAAGAGACATGTGAAAGTGCGGCTGATGTATCGTGCAGTCTTCAGAAGAGGTGACGGGGAAAGCCCAAATAACAGAATTCTGCAATGTATTGTGTAGACACAAAAGCCCTTAGTCTATAAACTATGATAGCACCAATGTGGAACATATGAATGGACAGCCCCATTGAAATCGTCTTTCATAGAATAAGGGTCAGAGTGGGTTATGTAATTAAGTCTTTTGGCTGCAAAACCTTGACAAAACAAGTGTAAGTATGAAAGATAATGAATCCCCTAGAAAGTGGGATTATTTCCTTTGATAAATCTGGTTCAGATCTTTGTGCCCTGGTTTTGCCCGAGTTTTGCAGCTGGAGAGACGTTGGTACAGTAAATAAGCCCCATAGGTCATTATCAGTTAGGAATAAAGATAGAAATGAAATATGGTCAGTTCAAATAGGGGAAGAGCGATCTCGTCTGTATTTGTATCAGAATGTGCATGAGCAGGAAAGGGAAGGAGGCATGGAGGAGGCTGTGTGAAGAGGACAGGATTTGTTAACTAAACAGAACCTGAAATTCTGAGCATTAAACAAACGGTTCCACTGTAAGATAAGTATTACCTGGTTTTATTGCATTCAGCATATTACAATTCCCTCACAAATCACCACTCTGGCACGTGTCACTCAAACCCTGCTGTATGGGGTTAGATGTTACTGCTCAGCTTTCTAGCTGACCAGGAGGGCTATGTAAAGTGATATATTATTGATGTCTGCTACATCTCTGGGGACTTGAAACACAAACTCATGTAATTAATTTACAGATAGGATATTTTGTGTCTGTAAAACCTTTATAATGGACCAACAATGGTAATTGATCATTTTAATGGACCAAATGTCAATCGTCCTGTGCAAGGTTGTCTTGTGCATAAGCTTTCAGGACTGCACAGGTCTCTTCATCAGATGTGGATCATTAACAACCGTGTATGATTAATATGTTGGTCCATTAAAAGGTCTCACAATTCCCAATATCGTGCGCTATATTGAATAAGGACCAGTGTGTAGTTGGCTGCCAGTTTGTTTTGCTTCTCCCCAGCCCTGTGTATGTATTGGTTTTACAAGCTCTGTGTCACACTCCCATTTGTTTCTGGTTCTGCTTCTAATCTAAATAGGTCTGACATTACACTGGCATTGATCTTGGCATAATGCCAGATTCATCAACTGGTTAATTAAGTTGATGGAGAAAATTGCAATTCAGTTCATTTACTGGGTAATTATTCCCGGCCTGTAGCATTTCCCAGCAGCTTTCAGCGAGCTTGAGTAGATTCCCCAAAGGGGCCTTTATCAGATGCCTTGATGGTTACAGAATTGTGCGTAGGTTTCATGTAGATTAATTTAATTGTTTCTGCCCCTAATAAAACCAACAGAATAGTACAGGTGTGTGCAAAGGTATTGCGATAACTACCAGCACATTACATCATTTAAAGAGGCAATGCAAACCGGGTTTTTTTGCTTCATTTTTTAAAATACACAATTGAACTAGGTGCTGAACCCCATGAATATCAGCTCTGGGGGCCCCCTGCTTCCGGAGGTACTTACCTCCACAGTGGGCGCCGGTAGCCACTGCAAAGTTCACATTATGGCTGCTTTTCAAAGGTCCAGGACCCTGCGGGCCAATAGGAAGCTGTGACATCACCAGGTGCGGCTCCCTATTGGCCGATGTGACAGAGGGCTTTAAACTGCAGAAAACGTCAGATATCGGCACCCCCTTTGGTGGTATCTCTGCAGGGGGGTCCCCGAAGCTGAAATTAGTGGGGTTCCGCCCGGAGACCCCCCTGCTTCAATCCCGTACTAAAAAAACTGAAAATAAATTAAAAAAAACCGGCTTGGATTGCTCCTTAAAGAATTAGTAAACTTTGTCTGGTTTTGGAGCAGGATTCACGCATCCTTTTGCTGTAAAACATATTTGAGAATGTGTTTCCCACAACCCATATACCCTCATTCTACAATACTAGCCTTCAGTTCTTGTGTCCAAGGGGTAATGGTTAAAGAAAGCCTAATGTACAGTATTTATTTATGAAGAAAAACAGCACTCTCAATATTGTGAATTGATAAGTCTATAGATGTGCAGTACTAATATAAGAATGTATTTACCGGGACCGAAGAAGAGGTGATCCTGCATCCGACTCATTCTGTGCCCACGATATAATGCAATATTGTTAACTTTTCATTTGATAGGGTCTAATAGCTCTAATAGCTCCTGCCTAAACAAAGTGTGTCCAATTTTTTTAATAATAGGGATAGGTCTAAAATAATGATTGGTATCAAAAGAAAAAACTGGAGCCGATTTGGGGTTTGATGCAATCCCTTTTTGAAATTCTTTATTGGCATAAATAATTGAAGACCGCGGCACCATCACGAAACACTGCATGAGAAAACTCAGGCGGGGCAGGAGAAGGAGAAAAACAGACATGGGTACTTCAAGATCGATACACTGTCACGGCACAAGGCAGCTCTGTGCTGTAGCTCAGAGACACATTGGGCATTGACCATGTGGTCAATCTGTAGAGTTTCCGCAGTTCGACATTCAGCTGAAAATTATAAATACTTTCTGAAAGTGTAGAAAATGTTAGAAATGTTTTCTGTACAAAATTTACAGATTAAGAAAGGTTCAAACAATAGGACAGGTGAAGTATTGTATCTAATCTGATAACCAGCTGGGAAATGCAACTGAAACACAAAGCAAAGAAAATCCCTGCAAATCTGAAATATACAATGGAAGGGCATTGCACTAAGAATGTCATCTTCTCTGTGCCCACAGACCACCATTAGTGATGCATCAGAGGTCACAGGGGACTGATTTGTACACCCTATTTATATACAGTAATATACAATATAACCACGATTAAGGGACCTGGTACATGGCAAACACCGTGTCTACAGGCCAAATCAGTGTACCCTCCATTTCAGTGCTGGCCGCTTCAAATACAGGTAACTGGCTCTTCAGAAAAGGCAACAGCTGAAAGACTGCTTAAACATGAAGGCAGGCGAGTGTTTAACTGTGTGCATTTATCAGTATAAGTGGTTAGTACGAGTGAGTAAGGAACAGCATAAGGGGGTCTGTGGCCCAGATTCACTAAAGATCGTTAAGGCCGAGTTAACGTAAAAATAAAATGCATTACATTTTTAGAAATATTGTTCAATTCAATAAAATTATATTATTCAAACGTGTGGGAGTCACATAATTTGTGTAGCACAATATTAGACACCGCAAGAAAGCTGCACATATATGTGATATTTTCTGAAATGATGAGGACTTTATAAAAGACGGAGATACTGGACATTGCCAGTGCTGTTGGGAGGTAGAGTAAGATAGGCGTTCCAGAGGTGTGGAAGGATATTTAGGGTGTGCTGTATGTTGTAATTTTTAATTGGCTTGTTTTTTTATGTTCACATATTGTCATTGTTTGTCCCAGTGAGTCATGCAATGTGTTATTTATAATGCATTGCTAGTTTTTCTTGTACGGTGATTGTGGGATTGTTTATATGGTAATGTGTGAGAGTGATAGCTTGTGTGATTAGGTGTGCTGTAGAGAATTGATTGAGTGTTTCTGTTTGCTGTGAAAGATGGAAGAGGAGGTGAAGATGTTGGCAGAAATAGTGAATAAGACTGGAGTGGGGAAAGTGTGCAGGAGTGGTCATGGTGGTGCGAAGGACAGGACGAGTGGTGGAGATGTGCATGAGAGGAGTGGTGGATGTGTCAGGAGAGGAGGTGGAGGTGTGGAGGAGTTGAAAAGGTAGGTGTTAGCCAAGTGAGGCAAGCAGTAGGACAGATGAGGAGTGGAGGATAGTGCAGGAGAGGAATGAAAGCCTTGGGAGGATTGAACAAGGAAATAGGACACAGCACGAAGGTCCAACTGAGCAAGAACTAGAGACATTAAATACAAAGTGAAAAGAAAAATAGCAAGGGAGAAATCGCAGCCGCAGATGCACTAGTGGAGGTCCAGCCATTAGGGTGTACTGCAACCATATGAGCCATGGCATTGAAGGGGTTATTGACACCGGAGGGATTAAGAAAGAAGCAGCAGGTAATGTCCATGCAGAACATTAAGCTTCCTCATAAGCGACCTGCAAAAAGTGTTGTGCCTTGTGGAATTAGCTAAACTCTTGCTCGATGGGATGCTGCTGTTCTTGTGGGTGCTGCTGAGATTCAAGAGCCAGATGCTATTGAGGTTCAACTACATTTCTCCTTTCCCTCTACGTCCTCCATTGTAGCAAGAAAAGCCTGGAAACAAGGGGCCCCTTTGCCAATTTGCTCCGTTGAAGTGCAGCCTTTGTTTGCCCAGGCAGCGGCCATGGCTCTAGTAGTGGGCACACAGGGAATACCAAGTCTGAAGCTTGATATGGAATTAGGATGCTCCTCCTGATCATCTACAAACATAACTACTATAGACAGGAAGACCCTTGTGAGAACATTCTATCTGGAGATATCTTGCAGCTAAGTAGTGAGGGCCCTAACATCATTCAGACAATGGCATTTCTTCTCAGTGCCAAAGGAGGATTGGGGCAGGATGAGGATACTATAATGTGCTGATTCAGATGCAATGAAGAAACTATAGATGTTATTGCACCCGTTATCACACAATAACGTTTGCCGCATGTTTTAATGAATTATTGTGCAATTTGCAATGCAAACAAATGAAGCACTAACCTGCCAAATCTCCCGATTTTGCGCACTACCCTGCAACATCTGGTGCAACAACATCTGCTACATCTGTCCCTTTGCCATGACTTCTTGGACAGTCCTCATACTGTACATTGAAGACAAGGTCTGGAGATCCTCTACTCTTCTAGGGAAGGTAATGGCAACGAGAAATACCACTTCCATTCTATTGGTAGCAATGGATATTTCCAGTAATGGTTCAAAGGTGTCTGATGTTAATGCTAAGGTCATGATGTCACCAGAGATCTGATATGAGGGCATATGTTGGATATTACCTTTACAAATCTTAGATGATTGGATGTTATAGTTTCTTGAAAGAATGTTCCCAAAGAGGAGATCTGCACTGTGTTTGAAATCTGAGTTACCTGTCTCTGGGACAGACGCCCTGAGGCAATTCATTGTGTTCTAGTTATACCAGGACCAGAACGGTTTCCATATCCAATAGTAGATAGTTGAAGTCACCGTTTTTCCATGGAAATAAAAGGTGTCCATGTTACCATGTCTACCACTGAGCTCATACGGCCTAGAATCCCCAACTTTGTCAGGTGGAAGAGACTGGTACACGAGTGCTGATATTTGCCCCGTCCGAAATGTGAAGTTTTGGGTTGTGGACTTCATGAAATAGATGAGCCATGAATTGGCAAAGTTGATAGTACTACTGTATCTGCACATGGAGGTTCGCTTCATCCAAGGTGGAAGCTCTTATGAGTCAATCATCTAGGAATAGCAGCAAGCAGATAGCCTATTAGCGTAGATAGGCTGCAGTTGTAACCATTACTTTGGTGAAAGTTTTAGGGACTGTTGCAATCCCGAACAGCAAAGCTGGGAACTAGCAATGCATTCCCACGAAGCAAAACCCCAGGTATTTGTGATGTTCTAAAGCAACTCAAATGTGCTCATAGGCATGTTTGAGGTATATTGAAGCTAAATAGTCTCCTCCTTATATGACACTGAGGACTGAACTAAGTGTCTCAATCTTGAAGTGTCTTATCTGCAACCGTTCATTTACCCTTTGGAGATCTTTCACTGCTAGGAAACCTCCCATGGCTGTGGGAACCACAATTACTATAGGTGTGAATAAATGCTTGTTCATTTTTGATCCTTGCACCTCGGCAAATCCTTAGAGATTCTCGAATAGAATCTCTCTTAAAGCTTCTGCTTTGGTTGGATTCGCTGGACATTTTGCAATAATCTTGTCTTGTGAAGGAATTTGCCTGAATTCTAGATAGCAAACAGTTAACGGTCTATACCTGAGGTGAGCAACCTATTTTTCAATGTAGCCACAGGTGTGGCGAGTGAGAAGTGAAAATCGCCGCACCATGCTTTTCGTTTAATTGCGTCACAAGAAATTTTAGCTCCCATAAAAAATAACAGTTCAAGGTCGGGTCTAGACTGCAGCTGAAGCAGAGGGGAGTATTGGATGGCGTGTTGCGTCAGTGACTCATTCAGAAAGCGGAAAAGCAGCACACGCCGCGAGGGAAAAGTTTATGTTACTGTGGGAGCTGGCAAACTTAAATTCGCCACTTTCATGGCCTATTTGCCACTTGTGGCGATTGGCGACAGGGTTGCCCGCCTCGGGTCTATACGATGTGGTTAATAAGATAATACATCCTCAGTGTAGTGTTTCCTGGAAAAACAAATAAAGATTTTAATATGTTTAGTGTCATTCTTTAATAACGATCTTGTAATGTCATCAAAATATGATGAAGGTGCTTGTATGCACTGAAACGTTGGATGCTTCTATAATTACTTCTTTAAGTCATAATATATATTATCTTTAACTATGAATGCAATGTCTTGTATATAATGTATACCCTGCTCATTATGTAACTGTATTTGTAACCATGTATTATTTGTCTTAACTCTGTGCCCAGGACATACTTGAAAACGAGAGGTAACTCTCAATGTATTACTTCCTGGTAAAATATGTTATAAATAAATAAATAAGTTACTAAAATGACCCTTTTTGCAATCTATTGAACTTCTTTACTTTTTGGTGAGCTTAGCCCTGCCTTTTTATAGAAAAAAAAATAAGGACATCTTCAATGACAATGACGTTCTGCTCCAGGGTCCTTGATGTAAATGGCAAAGATCTCTTCCAAACCAATCATATTGTAACATCTTGGTAGGGCAGTATTCTCAGAAATGATTCATTTGTAATGTGTGACGTCTGCTTTACAGTGTGATTTCGGCACTTGATGTCCAGCATTGTGCGACATCTCTGGAGGTGCCGTGTTTTGTTGGGCTGCCATGGTGGAGGTCACATGGGGGGGTAGCACTGAGCTTTGGCAGGAGCAAGTGGTCAGGGGTACGTAGATGAGAGAGAACTATTGCATAAGTAAGAGGAGAGAGGCCTGTGTGATAGAAGAACCCTAAATTGTGTCTCTCCCCATGATGTCCTCACTAGGAAATGCAAACCAAGCCCGGTGCTAATTATTACCATTACATGAATGAGCAAATCGATTGCCGCACCGCGTCTGATCTTGTACATGCACAATTAATTTGGTGCTAAATTCTCATTTACACGCCTAACCGTCATTGTAATGCACAACTATCACATTGTTAAATCCATGCGATTGCAGTTATTTTATGCAGTAAAGTTTGGATGGATTAGTAATGCTAAATCATTACCGATAACACTCGCTTCTTAACGATCTTTAGTGAATCTGGGCCCATGTACGTGGGAAATTCTGGGGCAAATAATCCCACGGCTTTCAATGGGATTTTATCTTTGATACTTCCTGTACACTCCCGATTGTACTATACCACTAGAGCACAACCCATGCAAAAAAAGCCCCATATTTATGTTGTTGCTCAAGAATTGAACCAATTTCCCCCCAGTATGGCAGCCGGGAGACTAGAATAAAGGATCGACATAAAACAGTGACTGTCGGGGTATCTGCCATAGAACAGTGACTGTCGGGGTATCTGCCATAGAACAGTGACTGTCGGGATATCGGCCATAGAACAGTGACTGTTGGGATATCCGCCATAGAACAGTGACTGTCGGGGTATCCGCCATAGAACAGTGACTGTCGGGGTATCCTCCATAGCACAGTGAGTGTCGGGGTATCGGCCATAGAACAGTGACTGTCGGGGTATCCGCCATAGAACAGTGACTGTCGGGATATCCGCCATAGAACAGTGACTGTCGGGATATCGGCCATAGAACAGTGACTGTCGGGATATCGGCCATAGCACAGTGACTGTCGGGGTATCCGCCATAGAACAGTGACTGTCGGGGTATCCGCCATAGAACAGTGACTGTCGGGGTATCCGCCATAGTAGTGACTGTCGGGGTATCCGCCATAGAACAGTGACTGTCGGGGTATCCGCCATAGAACAGTGACTGTCGGGGGGTATCTGCCATAGAAAGTGATGTGGGTCTCATCCATAGAACAGTGACTGCGGGATATCCTCCATAGTAATGGACTGTCGGTATCCGCCATTAGAACAGTGACGGTCGGGGTATCTGCGCACTAAACAGTGACTGTCGGGGTATCTAACGGGAACGGGGATCAGCCATAAACAGTGACTGGCGGGATACGGCATTAGAACAGTGACTGTCGCGATATCGCGCCATAGAACAGTGACTGTCGGGGGGTATCCGCCATAGACAGTGGACTGTCGGGGTATCCGTCCATAGACACCCAGTGACTGTCGGGTATCGCATCAGAACAGTTGACGGTTCGGGGTATCCGCCATAGAACAGTGACGTCGGGGATTCCGCCATTAGAACAGTGATCTGTCGGGATATCGGGCCATGAACGGACTGTCGCGTGATCACGGCATCAACAGTGAACGTGTCGGGTTATCCGCTATCAAGTGAACTGGGTATGCATAGAGTGACTCGGTCGGGGTATCCGCGAGACAGTACTGTCGTACGTGACATAGTGCGTCGGGTATATCGGCCATACGACAGTGACTGTCGGGAGTAATCCGCCATAGAACAGTGACTGTCGGGTATCCGCCATAGAACATGACTTGTCGGTTTCCCCTGACAGTATGAGTCGGGTATAGCCATGTGCAGCGGCCTGTCGGGGTATCCGCCATAGAACAGTGACTGTCGGGGTACTTTCTGACCATAGAAAGGACAACTGTCGGCGGGTATCTCCTCTGACTTCGGCATACTTGATACAGTGACATGTCGGGGGTAATCCGCCATAGACAGGACTTCGGGGATCGCCATAGAACTGTGATGTGGGGGTATCCTCCATAGAACCGTGACTGTCGGGGTATATCGCCACATAGATACGTGACTGTCGGGGTATCAGCCATAGAACAGTGACTGTCGGGGGGAGTACGCCATAGAAACAGTGGACTGTCGAGGTATCCGCCATAGAAAGTGACTGTCAGGGGGTATCCACGCCATAGAACAGTGACTGTCGGATATTCCGCCATGAGAACAGTGAACGTCGTGATAAGTCCGGCCTAGAACAGTGACTGTCGGGTATACCCTCTAATAGCATCGTTAGTGACTTGTCGGGTATCCTCCATAGACAGTGACTGTCGGGGTATCGCCATAGAACAGTGACTGTCGGGGTATCCGCTCCATAGAACAGTGACTGTCGGGGTATCGCCAATAGAACAGTGACTGTCGGGGTATCGCCATCAGAATCCGGACTTTCCTTCAGTACTCAGACTGCGGTCGGGACAAGCTAATGACTGCGTATCGAGAACAGTGACTGTGGGATACTCGCAATAGAACAGTGACTGTCGGGATATCGCTCAAGCTAAGCGGCATCGGTTTAACAACATTTTATCGTCCTGGATAATCTCTTAAGGGCGCGTCGCTTTCACCCGAGAACCCCACCCCCACCGCCCCGTTATCCTGCCCCCGCTCCCTCGACTCCACACCCGCCCTCCGTGATTTTGTCTAGTCTAGCTCGCCGCTGCCCCGGTTGGCATCAACGTTCCTGTCACCCCTACTTCTGCCAACAGACGTGGTATCCATGACTGTGCGTGGTATGCATACGCGACTGGAAAGTACCGGGGATGCCATAGAACAGTGGACTGTCCGGGGTAGCGCTACAGTGATTTGGCCTCCAATAGACAGTGACTGTACGGGGTATCCGCCATATTAACGTGACTGTCGGTATCGCCATAGACAGTGGACTGTCGGGGTATCCGCCTAGAACAGATGTGTCGGGTATCCTCCATAGTAGGACTGTCGGGGTAAGCCGCTACAGACTGCTCGTCGGCCATAGAACAGTTGACTGTGGCGGTTGGCTCGGTGACTCGAGCTCCCCATAGAACAGTGAGGCGTGGGTATCCGCATGAACAGGGACGGTCGGGAACTCCGCCATAGAACAGTGACGTCGGGTATCACCGCCATACGAACGTGACTGTCGGGGTATCCCCATAGACAGATTGAACGTCGTGGGTATCCGTCCATAGACACAGTGACTGTCGGGGTATCCAGCCATAGAACCTATCGGACCCCTACGGACTGTCGGGTCATCGCGATAGACAGTGACTCGTACGGGGGATCTGCCATAGAACAGTGACTGTCGGGGATCTGCGCATAGAAACAGTGAACTGTCGGGGTATCACTCCATTAGAACAGTGGACTGGTCGGGTGTATCCGCCATAGAACAGTGACTGTCTGGGGTATCGCCAAGGAACAGTGACTGTCGGGTATCCCCGCATAGAAATTGACGTCGGATCCGCCATAAAGAACGTGACTGTCGGGGTATCCTGCCATAGAACAGTGACGTTCGGGGGTATCCGCCATAGAACAGTGACTGTCGGGGTATCCGCCATAGAACACGTGGACTGTCGGGTATCCGCCTAGGAACTGACTGTAGGGTAATCCGCGCATAACAGATGATTGTCGGGGGGTATCCGCCATAGAAGTGACTGTCGGGTATGCGCATCGCATATGCGGGTAAGTCCCCCGAACAGTGACTGTCGGTGTATCCGCCATAGAACAGTGGACTGTCGGGGTCATCCGCCATAAGAAGCACAGTGACTGGGGGTATCCGCACATAGAAACAGTGATGTCGGGTGTATCCGCCATAGAACAATGACTGCGGGAGTATCCTCCATAGACGTGATGTCGGGTATCACTGCCCATTAGAAACACTTACGCCTCGGGGTATCCGCCAGTTAGCACAGTGCACTGTCGGGTATCCGCCATATGAACCAGTGACTGTCGGGTATCCGCCAAGAACAGTGAACTGTCGGGGTATCCTCCATAGAAACATGACTGTCGGGTGTATCCGCCAGAGAACAGTGGAACTGTGGGGTATCCGCGATAGAACAGTGACTGTCGGGGTCCGCCATAGAACAGTGACGGTGCGGGATATCCTCCAGATAGAAACAGTGACCTGTGGGGTATCCGCACATAGTCACAGTGGCCTGTCGGGGTTCCGCTAGAACAGTGACTGTCGGGTATCCGCCATAGAACAGTGACTGTCGGGCTATCCGCCATAATAGGAACAGGGAATGTCGGATATTCCGCGATTTTATACTTAGAACCAGTGACTGTCCGGGGTATCCTCCGCCATAGAACAGTGACTGTCGGGGTATCCCATGTTAAACATTACTGGGGGTATCGCCATTATAACCGTGCTGTGCGGGGTATCCGCCATACCAGTGACCGTCGGGTTCCGCCAAGAACAGTGACTGTGGGATATCCGCGATACGACAGTGACTGGGGGTATATCCTCCATAGAACAGTGACTGTCGGGGTTATCCGCCATACGCAACAGTGCACTGTCGGGGTAATCCTGCCATTGAGACGTGACTTGTCGGGGATCCGCCATAGAACAGTGACTGTCGGGAGTATCCGCTGAACTGAGCGGTATAAGCAGCTGATGTCGGTGTATCGCCTGAAGAAATGAGTTCCGGTATCCGCATAGAACAGGACTGTCGGGGTACCTCCCCATCGAAACAGTGACTGTCGCGGGTAATCCGCCATAGAACAGTGACTGTCGGGGTATCCGCATAGACAGTGACTGTCGGGGATCAGATGCAACTCTGTCGGTTATGCATAGAACATGGTGACTGTCGGGTAATCCGCCTATAGTACAGTACTGTTTCGGGGTAATCCGCCGATAGAACATGACTGTCGGGGTCATCACGCATAGAACAGTGAATGTCGGGTATCCGCGATAGAACAGTGATGTCGGGGTATCCGCAGCATGATTGGTCCTCATAGACAGTGACTGTCGGGGTATCACGCCATAGAACAGTGATGTAGGGGTATCCGCCATAGAGAACAGTGACTGTCCGGGATATCCCGCTATTGAACACGTGACTGGTCGGGTAATCTCGCATAGAACAGTGACTGTCGGGGTATCGCCCTAGAACAGTGATGTCGGGTATCCAGCCATATAGAACAGTGACTGTCATGGTGGATCCGCCATAGACATGTGGACTGTCGGGTGTATCTGCAATAGAAAAGTGACTTCGGGGCGGGGTATCCTTCCATAGAACAGGATGTAGGGGGATCCGCACATAGAACATGTTGACTTGTCGGGGTTGTATCCTCCCATAGAACAGTGACTGTCGGGGGGGTATCCGCCCATAGACAGTGACGGTCGGGTATCCGCCATAGACAGTGACTGTCGGGTAATCAGCCATCGAACAGTGACTGTCGGGGGTATTCCTCCATAGAACAGTGACTGTCGGGGTTATCGACATAGAACAGTGACTGTCGGGGTAATCGCCATAGCTTTAGAACAGTGACTGTCGGGGGTATCCGCCATGAACAGTGACTGTCGGGGGTATCCGCCATAGAACAGTGACTGTCGGGGTATCGGCCATAAGAAACAGGACTGTCGGGGTATCGCAACATAGAACAGTGAATGTCTGGGGTATCGGCCATAGAAACAGTGAATGTCGGGGTATCGCCATAGAACGTGACGGTCGGGGTATACGACATAGAACAGTGACTGTCGGGGTATCGCCCATTTAGAACAGTGACTGTGGGGTATCCGCCATAGAACAGTGCCGTCGGGTATTCCTCATAGAACAGTGATGTCGGCGTTATCAGAAAATTAGCACAGTGAGTGTCGGGGTATACGGCCATAGCCACAGGGACTGTCGGGGTATCTGCCATAGAACAGAATTCGGGTATCTGCATAGTTACAGTGACCTGTCGGGTGGTATCTACATTACAGTGAATGTCGGGGATCCGACAATAGGAAACAGTGCTGCGGGTGGTGGTATCCGCCATAGTAGTGGACTTCGGGTATCGCCATAGAATGTGACTGTCGGGTGTCCGCAAGAATAGTTGATGTCGGGGTATCCGCCCAAGCCACAGTGATGTCGGGGTACCGAAATCGAACGTGAATGTCGGCGGTATCCGCCAAGAATACGTGATGTCGGGGTATACCCCATAGCCAGTGACTGTGGGGGGGGATCCGCCATAGCAACAGTGACTGTAGGGGGGTCAGCCATTAGAACAGTGACTGTAGGGGGGGGTAGGGTTTTTTGTATCGGCCATAGAACGTGACTGTAGGGGATCCTCCATAGAACAGTGAATGCTCGGGATATCCGCCATGAACAGTGGACTGTCGGATACCGCGATAGAACAGGAATGTGGGTATCTGGTATTGCCATAGAACAGTGAGTACGGGGGTGGGGGTAGGGTATCGGCCATAGTACAGTGACTGTGGGGTATCCTACATAGAACAGTTGCTGTCGGGATTCCGCGAAGAACAGTGAGTGTAGGGTATCGCCATTAGAACAGTGACTGTATGGGTATCCGCCAAGAACAGTGGACTGTCGGGGTTATCCGGCCAAGCCATAGAAAAGTGGTGTCAGGGTTATCGCCAATAGAACAGTGAGTGTCGGGGGTATCCGCCATAGAAACAGTGACTGTTGGGTATCGCATTGAACAGTGACTGTCGGGGGTATCTGCCATAGAACATGATGTGGGGTCTACGCCATAGTAGTACAGTGGGAATGTTGGGGTATCCGCCATAGAACAGTGACTGTCTGGGTATCCGCCATTTGAAACAGGATTTCGGGGTTATCAGCATTGAACAGTGACTGTCGGGGTATCCGCCATCTAGAACAGTGCCTGTCGGGGTAGGTATCCGCCATAGAACAGGATGTCGGGAATCCGCGCTGTTAGTGAGAAGTGACTGTAGGGGTATCCGGCCATAGAACAGTGACTGTTGGGGTATCCGCCATAGAACAGTGATGTCGGGATATCCGCGATAATGGAACAGTGACTGTCGGGGTATCGCCATCATAGTACAGTGACTGTCGGGGTATCCACGATAGAAAGTGACTGTCCGGGTATCCGCCATAGAACAGTGGAACTGTGGGGTATCCGGCCATCAGTACAGTGACTGTCGGGGTATCCCGATTAGAACAGGAACTGTCGGGGTATCCCGATTTCGAACAGTGGACTGTCGGGGTATACCGCCATAAAGAAAAAGGAATGTCGGGGTATCCGCCAAGAACAGTGACTGTCGGTATCCGCCATAGACAGTGACTGTCGGGATATCCGCGATTAGAACAGGACTGTCGGGTATCCGCCATAGAACAGTGACTGTCGGGGTTCTCCAATAGAACAGTGACTGTCGGGGTACCGCCATAGAAAGTGGACTGTAGGGGTATCCGCCATAGAGAACAGTGATTGTCGGGGGTATCGCCACCATAGTCGAAACCGTGGACTGTCGGGGTATCGCCATAGAACAGTGACTGTCGGTGATATCCGCGATTTAGAAAACAGTGAATGTCGGGTAATCCGCGATAGAACAGTGACTGTCGGGGTGGTATCTCCATAGAACATGGAATGTAGGGTATCCTCCATAGAAAACAGGCTGTCGGGTATACGCAATAGGACAAGTGACTGTCGGGGTATCCGCTCATAGAACAGGACTGTCGGGATATCCTCCATAGAATAGTGACGTAGGGTACCGCCATAGAACAGTGAATGTGGGGTATTCCGCAATTAGAACAGTGACTGTCGGGGTATCCGCCATAGAACAGTTGACGTCGGATATCCGCGATTTTAGAAAACAGTGACTTGGGGTATCCGACCCATAGAACAGTGAGTTCGGGGCTATCCGCCATAGAACGTGACTGTCGGGGTCTCCGCCATAGAACAGTTGACTGTCGGGATATCCGCGATAGAACAGTGGACGTCGGGGTATTCCGCCATTAGAACAGGGCTGTCGGGGTATACCTCCATGCACAGTGACTGTCGGGTATCCAGCCATCTGAACAGGGACTGTCGGGGTATACGCCAGTAGAACAGTGACTGTCGGGGTATCCGCCCTAGGAACAAGTGATGTCGGGATTCCTCCAAGAACAGGACTGTTGGGTACCGCCACTAGCACAGTGACTGTGGGTAATCGCCCATAGCACAGTGACTTCGGGGTATCAGCCATAGAACAGGACTGTCGGGGATCCGCCAGAGCACAGTGACTGTCGGGTATCCTTCCATATAGAACCAGATGACTGATCGGCAGGGTATCCGCCTAGAACAGGGACTGTCGGGTATCCGCCGATTTAGAACCTTGACTGTCGGGGTATTTTTTTTTCTTTTTCCATTAGAACAGTTACGTCGGGGTATCCGCCATAGCCACAGGATGTCGGGGGTATCCGCCATTAGAACGTGGATGTCGGGGTATCCGCCATAGAACAGTGGGACTGTCGGGGGTATCCGCCAAGAACAGTGACTGTCGGGGTGAGAATAAAGAGAAAGTTGTCTGTGGGTTCGGGAGAGGGAAGGCGGGGGGGTGCTTGGGGGGTGATGGTGATTTTTTTTTTGTTTTGGTTTTGGCGGTTGGGTTTTTTGTTTTTTTGTGTTTTTTGTTGATTTTGTTTTTGTTTATTGAGACCGGCGGCTGAGTGGGGCGGATGAGGCCTGGCCCACCGCGGAGGGGGGACCGGGGAGGGGGGGGGGGGAGGCGGGGTGTGCGGCGTGGGGGAGGGGGGGGGGGACCCGGACGGGAGCGCGGGGCGGCGGGGGGTGGGCGGGAGCGCCGTCGGAAGTCGCGACTGTGCCCAGGGAAGGGGAATGGGAGGTCGGCGCCGCTTGGGCCGCGGGAGGCCTTGGGGGGGAGCGAAGAGGGGGCTGGGCGGCGGGGGGGGGGTTGCGCGGCGGGCGGAGGTGGCGGCAGGGGCGCGAGGGGGAGTGAGGGGGGGTCGCCGGTGGCGGGGCGGTGGGAAGGGGCGGCGTTGGGGCGGGGGCTCGGTAGGGGTTGGTGGGACGGGGTTCGTGCGAGGGATGGCAGTCGGGGGTGGGGGGGGGGGCGGGGCGGGGGGTGGGGGGAGGGGTCGGGGGGTGAGCGGGTGGGTGAGGAGGGGACGGCGGGGATGCGGGGGGAGGGGGGGACGGGCGGGGACGCCTGGGGGGGTGGGGGCGGGTCGGTGGCGGCGAGGGGGGGGGGGCGGACGAAGGGGGTGGGGGGGGGCGGAGAGGCGGGGTGGGCCGGGGGGGGTAGGGGGGGGGGGGGGGGGAAACGGGGGGCGGCGCGGGGAGGGGGGGGGGCGGGGGACGGCCGCAGGGGTTTTTGTGGTGTGGTTTGGGCGATTTGTTGTGTGGCTAGTGCTTAGTGCTTTATGTGGGTGTGTTTTTTTTCTTGTTTTTGTGTGTTTGTTTTTGGTTTGTTTGAGTTGTTTTTTTTTTTTTTTTGGGGGGGGGGCGGGGTGAGGGAGTGGGGGTGGGTGGGGGTGGGATGGGCGGGGGGGGGGAGCGAGGGGCGGCGACACTCGGGGAGCGTGGGCGGGGGGGCGGCCTTGGGGGGGGGGGGGATGCGGGGCGGGGACGGGGGGGAGGGGGGGGGCGGGCTGGGCGCTGGGGGGGCGGCGCTGCGGGCGGAGGAGGGGCGGGGGGCGCGGGGAGGCGCGGGGTGGGGGGGGGGGGGTGGGGTGAGGTGGAGGGGGGGGGGGGTGGCGCTGGGGGGGAGCTTTGTCGGTGAGAGGGGTGTGTCGGGTGTATGGATGGTTGTGTTCTGCGGGCGAGCGGTGCTTACTTTTGTTTTTGTTTTTTTTTTGTTTGTTTTAGGTTGAGTTTGTGTTGTTTTTTTATTATTTTTTTGTGTTGGTGGTGTTTGGCATGATGTTTTTTTTTGATTGCTGGGGGGGGGGGGGCGCGGGGCAGCGGGGGGAAGGGGGCGGGGTGGTGGCGGGGCGGGCGATGCTTTAGTGGGGCAGGGACGGGCCCGGAGGCAGATTTTTTAGTTCTTGTTTGGTGTGGCTGGTTTGGGTTGGCTTAATGTCTTTTCTTTTTTTTTGTTGCTGACTTGACTTTATTTTAGTAATTTTTGTCTTTTTTCTTTTTTTGGTTTTTTTGTTGTTTGGTGGTTTTTTGTATCGAGTGGGTTTTTTTTTTTTTTTTACTATGGGTGTTTGGTTCTGTTCGGCGGGCGCCGGCGGCAGGGGGGGTCCGGTGGGGCGGCTGGGGGGGGGGGGGCAGGGGGGGGGATTGGGGAGGGTCGGGGGGGGGGTGAGGGGGAGGTGGGCGTGCGAGGCGCCGTGGTGGGTGAGGCGGTAGGGGGCTGTGAGCAGGGGGGCGGGAGCTGGGCGGGGCGGGGGGGGAGGGGAGCGGCGGGGGGCCGGCGCCTGGGGGGGGACGGGGGGGCGGGATGGGGGGGGGCCGCGCGGCGGGTGGCGGGGGGGGGGGAGGGTCGCGACGGGGGGGGGGGGGGGGGGGGGGGGAGGGGTGTGGGGGGTGGGGGGGGGGGGGGCCGGAGGGCGGGGGGGGGGGGGTGGCGGGGGGGGGGGGGGGGGGGGGTGAGGGGTGGTGTGGGGGGGGGGCGGTTTTTGGGGGGGGGGGTGGGGGGGGGGGGGGGGGGTGTGTCGCGTTGGGTGGGTTTTTTGGGGGGGGGGGGGGTTTTTTTTTTTTTTGTGTTTGGTGTTTTCTTGTTTGACGTGGGTGTTGGTATCCTCCATAGAACAGTGATGTCGGTGATATCGGCCATAGAACAGTGACTGTCGGGGTATCCGCCATAGAATAGTGACTGTCGGGGTATCCGCCATAGAACAGGTGGTGCGGGTATCCGCCAGGTTAGAACAGTGACTGTCGGAGGTATCCGCCATAGGAACAGTGATGTCGGGGTATCTCCATAGGAAACGTGACTGTGGTATATCGGCCATAGCAAGTGACTGTCGGGGTTATCCGCCTTAGAACAGTGAGTGTCGGGGTGTATCGCCATAGAACAGTGACTGTCGGGTATCCCCATAGAAACAGTGCTGTGGGGTATCCGCCATAGCACAGTGCTGTCGGGGTTCTCCGCCATGAAACAGTGACTGTCGGGTACGCCATAGAACAAGTGGTATCTAGTACGTGGGATATGCCATTTCCATTACGAACATGGACTGTTCGGGTATCCAGCTAGAACAGTGACTGTCTGGGTAGTTCGCCCATAAGAACAGTGACTGTCGGGGGGTATCCGCCATAAGAAGAGACTGTCGGGGTATCGCCATTAGAACCAGTGACTTCGTGGGTATCCTCCATAGAACAGTGACTGTCGGGATATCCGCCATAGAACGTGACTGTGGGGTATCGGCCATAGACCAGGACTGTGGGGTGATTGGCCATAGACACAGTGATGTCGGTGGTATCCGCCAAGAACCGTGACTGTCGGGTGGGGGTATCTGCCATAGAACAGTGATGTAGGGGTATCCGCCAAAGCAGGCTGAATGTCGGGGTATCGCGCATAGAACAGTACACTTCGGGTATCCTCCATAGAAACAGTGGTGGTCGGGGTATCCGCCTAGACACAGTGACGTGTAGGGGTATCCGCCATCGACACAGTGGACTGGCGGGGTTAGGCAAGTGAACGTGACTGTCGGGGTAATCCGCCATAGACAGTGAGCGTTGCGGACTGCTAGCAGGATGTGGGGTACTCCTCCAATAGACAGTGACTGAGGGGGGATCCGCCCATTTGACAGTTGGCTGTCGGGAGTTCTGCCTAGTACAGTGACTGTCCGGGGTGATCTGCGCAATAGAACAGTGACCTGTCCTGGGTATCCTCACCATAGACACAGTGATGTGGGTAGCTCCCATAGAACAGTGACTTCGGGGTTATCGCCATAGAACAAGGACTGTCGGGGTATCGTCATAGAACAGTGAATGTCGGGGGGATCTCCATAGAACAGTGACTGTCGGGGTATCCCCCATAGAACAGTGATGTTGGGGATATCCGCCATTAGAACATGAGTCGGGGTATCCTCCATCGAATAGTGATGTCGGGACGCATAGAACAGTGACTGTCGGGGTATCGCCAATAACAGTGATGTCGGGATATCGCCTGAACAGTGACTGTCGGGGTATCCGACCATAGATACAGGACGTCGGGGTATCCGCCATAGAACAGTGACTGTCGGGGTATCCGCCAGGAATAGTGGACTGTCGGGGATATCCGCACCATAGAAAGTGACTGTCGGGGTATCCGCCATCGCCATAGAACAGTGACTGTCGGGGTATCCGCATAGACAGGTGCTCGGGGTATCCGCCATAGAACAGTGACTGTCTGGGTATCCGCCATAGAACAGTGACTGTCGGATATCAGGCCATTAGAACAGTGACTGTCGGGGTATCCGCCATAGAACAGTGACTGTCGGAGGTATCCGCCATAGAACAGTGACTGTCGGGGGGTATCGCATAGAACAGTGACTGTCGGGGTATCGCCATAGACAGGACTGTCGGGTATCCGCCATAGAACAGTGACTGTGGGGTACGCAATAGACAGTGACTGCGGGTTATCCCATAGACAGTGACTGTCGGGTATCCGCCATAGAACAGTGACTGTCGGGGTATCCGCCATAGAACAGTGACTGTCGGGGTATCTGCCATAGAAACAGTGACGGCGGGGTATCCGGCCATAGAACAGTGACGTCGGTATCGCCCATGAACACGGACTGTGGGATAGGCCGCAAGACAAGTGATTCGGCGGTATCCGCCATAGAACAGTGATGTCGGGGTATCCGCCATAGAGAACATAGTGGACTCGTTCGGGGTATCCGCCATAGACAGTGACGTGTCGGGGTATCCGCCATAGAACCAGTGACTGTCGGGGTATCCCCATAGAACAGTGACTGTGGGTATCCCGCCAAGAACAGTGACTGTCGGGTATCCGCCATAGAAACTGACTGTCGGGGTATAGAGGACATAGTACAGTGACTGTCGGGGTATCTGCCATAGAACAGTGACTGTTGCGGTATCCGCCATAGAACAGGACTGTGGGGTATCGCCATAGAACAGGACTGTCGGGGTATCCGCCATAGAACATGTGACGTACGGGGTATCCGCCATAGTTAGACAGGACTGTCGGGGTATCCGCCATAGATACAGTGACTGTCGGGGTAATCCGCAATAGAACAGTGACTGTCGGGGATCCGCCATAGAACGGGACTGTCGGGATATCGCATAGAAACAGTGACTGCGGAGGTATCCGCCACTATTATAGAACAGTGACTGTCGGGGTATCCGCCAAGAACAGGACTGTCGGGGATCCGCCATAGACAGTGACTGTCGGGGTATCCGCCATAGAACAGTGATGTCGGGTATCCGCCATAGAACAGTGACTGTGGGGTATCCGCCATAGAACAGTGAGTGTGACTGTAGGAGGTATGCCACGATAGACAGTGACTGTCGGGGTATCCGCCATAGAACAGGAATGTCGGGGTATCCGCCATAGACAGTGATGTCGGGGGATCCGCCGATAGAACAGTGACGGTCGGGGTGCCCGATTTAGAACAGTGACTGTGGGGTATCCCATAGAAAAAGTGATAGTCGGGGTACGCCATCGACAGTGACTGTCGGGGTATCCTCCATAGAACAGTGGACTGCGGGGTATCCGCCATAGCAACAGTGGACTGTCGGGGTATCGCCATAGAACAGTGACTGTCGGGATATCGCGATCGTAGAACAGTGAACTGTCGGGGTATCCGCCACTAGAACAGTGACTGTCGGGGTTCCTCCATAGAACAGTGATATGTCGGGGTATCCGCCATAGAACAGTGACTGTCGGGGTATCCGCCATAGAAACAGTGACTGTCGGGGATTCATCCATAGGAACAGTGGATGGCGGTACGCATAGAACAGTGACTGTCGGGGTATCCGCAATAGAACGTGACTGTCGGTGGTATCCCATAGAAGGACTGTGGGTATCCATGAACAGTGACTGTCGGGTGGTCTCCGCCCATAGAACAGTGACTGTCGGGGTCAGCCTCCATAGAACAGTGATTGTCGGGGTATCCGCCATAGACAGTGACTGTGGGGTATCCGCCATAGAACCAGTGACTGTCGGGGTTACCGCCATAGAACAGTGACTGTGGGGTATCCCCATAGAACAGTGAGTCGGTGGTGTATCCCGCCATAGAACAGTGACTGTCGGGGTATCCGCCATAGAACAGTGACGGCGGGTATCCGCCATAGAACAGTGATGTCGGGGTAATCGCCATAGAAACAGTGACTGTCGGGGTATCCTCCATAGAACAGTGACTGTCGGGGTATTCCGCCATAGAACAGGATGTGGGTATCCATAGAAGTGACTGTCGGGGTATCCGCCATAGAACAGTGACTGGTCGGCGGGGTATCCGATAGAACAGTGACTGTCGGGGTATCCGCCATAGAACAGACTGTCGGGGTGCCCATAGAACAGTGACTGCGGGGTATCCGCATAGAAGTGAAGTGATCCCATAGACAGTGACTGTGGGGTATCCGCATAGAACAGTGACTGTCGGGGTATCCGCCATTAGAACAGTGACTGTCGGGGTGGTATCCTCCATAGAACAGGACTGTCGGGGTATCCGTCCATAGAACAGTGAATGTCGGGATCCGCCATAGAACAGTTGACTGTCGGGCGTATCCGCCATAGAACAGTGACTGTCGGGTATCCCATAGAAACAGTGACTGTCGGGGTATCCGCCAATAGAACAGTGACTGTCGGGGTATCCGCCATAGAACAGTGACTGTCGGGGATTCCCCATAGAACAGTGACTGTTCGGGGGGTATCCGCCATAGAAACAGTGACTGTCGGGGTATCCCCATAGAACAGGACGGTGGGTATCGCCATAGAACAGTGACTGTCGGGGTATCCTCCATAGAACAGTGATGTCGGGGTATCCGCCATAGAACAGTGACTGTGGGGTATCCGCACATAGAACAGTGACTGTTCGGGGTATCCGCCATAAGACAGTGACTGTCGGGGTATCCGCATTAGACAGGACGCGGGGTATCCGCCATAGAACAGTGATGTCGGGGATATGCCATAGAAACAGTGACTGGTCGGGTGTATTCGCCATGAAACAGTGACTGTCGGGTATCCGCATAGAACAGTGACTGTCGGGGTATCACGCATAGAACAGTGACTGTTGGGGTCATCCGCCATAGAACAGTGACTGTCGGGGTATCCGCCATAGACAGTGACTGCGGAATGCATAGAACAGTGACTGTCGGGGTATCTCCATAAGAACAGTGCTGTCGGGGTATCCCAAGACGACTGTCGGTAATCCGCATAGACAGTGACTGCGGGGTATCCGCGATTAACAGTGACTGTCGGGGGTTCCCCAATAGACAGTGAATGTCGGGTATCCGCCTTAGAACAGTGACTGTGGGGTATCCGCCATAGACAGTGAGTCGGGGTATCCGCATAGAACAGGACTGTGGGTTATGCCATAGAACGTGACTGTCGGGGGTATCCGCCATAGAACAGGTGACTGTCGGGGTATCTCGCATAGTACAGTGACTGTCGGGGTATCGCATCCATAGACAGTGACTGTCGGGGTATCGCCCATAGAACAGTGACTGTCGGGGTATCCCCATAGATAACAGTGACTGTCGGGGGTATCCGCCATAGAACAGTGGATGTCAGGGATACGCCATAGTACATTGACCTGTCGGGGTTACCGCCGATATCAGTGACGGTCGGGGTATCGCTCCATAGACAGTGACTGTCGGGGTATCGCCATAGAACAGGACTGTGCGGGGTGGGGATCTCCCATCGACAGGACGCGGGGGTACCATCCATAGAAAAGTGACTGTCGGGGTATCGCCATAGTACATGACTTCGGGGTATCCGCATATACAGTGACTGCCGGTATCCCATAGAACAGTGACTGTCGGGGATCCGCCATAGACAGTGATGTGGGTATCCCATAGACAGTGACTGTGGGGGTATCCGCCATAGACAGTGATGTCGGGGTATCCGCAAATAGTACAGTGACTGTCGGGGTATCTCCATAGACAGTGATGTCGGGGTATCCGCACATAGAACAGTGACTGTGGGGTATCCGCCAATAGTACAGTGACTGTCGGGGTATACTCCATAGAACAGTGACTGTCGGGGTGATCCCCATAGAACAGTGACTGTCGGGGTATCCGCCATAGAACAGTGACTGTCGGGTATCCGCCATAGAACAGTGACTGTGCGGGTATCCGCCATAGAACAGTGACTGTCGGGGTATCCGCCATAGAACAGTGTGACTGTCGGGGTATATCGCCATAGACAGTGACTGTCGGGGGTATCCGCATAGAACAGTGACTTGTCGGGTCATCGCCATAGATACAGTGACTGTCGGGGATATCCGCCATAGAACAGTGCTGTCGGGTATCTCTCCATAGACAGTGACTGTCGGGGTATCGCCATAGAAACAGTGACTGGTCGGGGGTATCGCCATAGACAGTGAGTGTCGGTGGTATCTGCCATAGCAAGTGATGTCGGCGGTTCTGCCATAAAAGGTGACTGTCGGGGTTTGCAATCCAGACAGTGATGTCGGGTGGATCCTCCATAGGTAGTAACATGACTGTCGGGGTATCCTCCATAGCACAGTGACTGGCGGGATATCCTCCATAGAACAGTGGAACTGTCGGGGTGGTATCCTCCATAGGCACAGTTGACTGCTCGGGATATCCTCCATAGAATAGTGACTGTCGGGGTATACGCCCATAGCACAGTGAATGTCGGGGGTTATCCCGCCCCATAGAAAGTGACTGTCGGGGTGGTCCGTCAGCCATAGACAGTTGACTGTCGGAATCCTACATAGAACAGTGACCTGTCGGGATATATCCTCCATAGAACAGTGCTGTCGGATTCCTCATAGAACAGTGACTGTCGGGATATCCCCATAGAATAGTGACTGTCGGGGTATCCTCCAAGAATAGTGACTGTCGGGTATCCGCCATAGAACAGTGACTGTCGGGGATACGCCATAGAACAGTGAATGCGGGATATCCGCCATAGAACAGTGAACTGTTTCGGGATATAGCCATAGAACAGTGACTGTCGGGGTTGGGGTATGGCCGCCATAGAACAGTGAATGTCGGGGTATCCCCACTAGAACAGTTGACTGAGGGATATCCTCCAAGACGTGACTGTCGGGATATCCTCCAAGAAAGTGACTGTGGGAATCTCCATAGAATCGTGACTGTCGGGGTATCCGCCATAGAACAGTGACTGTCGGGGTGTCGCCATAGAACAGTGATGTCGGGATATCCTCCATAGAACAGTGGATGTCGGGATATCCTCCATAGAACATGGACTGTCGGATAGCCCTCCAACTAGAACAGTGACTGTCGGGGTATCCGCCATAGAACAGTGGACTGTCGGGTTCTGGGGTGTCCGCCATAGAACGGGGACTGTCGGGAATCCTCCAGAGACAGTGACTGTCGCGGGTTATCCGCATAGAACAGTGACTGTCGGGGTATCCGCCATAGAACAGTGACTGTCGGCGTATCCTCCATGCACCGTGGGACTGTCGGGGTAACTCCATATTAGAAACAGTGAGTGTTCGGGGTATCCTCCATTTTAGAACAGGACTGTCGGGGGGGGGTTTATACGCCATAGAACAGTGACTGTCGGGGTATCTCCATAGCACAGTTGAATGTCGGGGTATCCTCCATAAACAGTGACTGTCGGGGTATCCCATAGAACAGTGAGTGGTCGGGATATGGCCATAGTACATGTGACTGTCTGGGTATCCTCCATAGTACAGTGACTGTCGGGGTATCCGCACAGATAGAAACAGTGACTTGGTTTAGGGGTATCCGCCATAGAACAGTGAAGTGTCGGGGGGTATCCGCCATAGAACAGTGAGTGTGTCGGGGTGTATCCGCATAGCACAGTGACTGTGGGGGTAATCTGCCATAGCACAAGGACATGTCGGTGGTATTGCCATACACAGTGACTGTAGGGTATTGCACATAGAACAGTGAGTGCGGGGTATCCGCCAATAGAGTAGGCTGTTTATTTTCATTCTTTTAATTCAAGGACACCGAAAGTATCAAGGTGAACATGTACAATTCTGGGTGCAAGGCTAATGTACAGAAATCTGGTGCTGTTTTTTGCACGTGGTATTGATCTAGTTGTGTTTACCGGGAGACTTAGAAATGACCCCTAGATATCTAAAAGAGGTGCAACTCTGGGGGCCAAAACCAACTGACACACATGTATCAAAGAAAAGTGTATATATATATATGATACATATTTTTCAGCACAGAATTGCACGTTTATCTGGTAGCAATGTGCTGTGGGGAATTTGCCAAGTTCCTAGTGCACAATTGGTGCAAGCCCCACCAGACTTTACCCATTGGTTTTAAGGGAAAGTGTGCAATCTGTTTTTTTTTGCCGCGGGAGGGAGAGTTATAAAGTATAAAATATTCACTTGTCTTCACAAAAGAAACAATGACACAGGGTGCTGTTGCGATGTTGTCGGTGGAGCACATACAGATAGTAAGTGATACATAATATAAAACTTCCGTACAGAGCTGGCACGGATGGATGTAGAACTTATTGCAAGTTTTTTGGGAATAAGACAAAGTAGCGGGAAAAAACAATTCTGAATGAAACATACACACATCCAAAACAATAAGAAACCCAGCCAGCCCACATGTAAAAAAATGACTACTGACAACCGACGCGATAAGTGTACACGCTGCCGGCCCTCGCACTACACTGTGACCGGGAGGCTGCCTCTCAACTACCTGTGCCGGGAGGCTGGCTAACTGTGCGGAGGCTGCCTCCTTTCTCCTGTGCTGGGAGGCTGCCTCTCACTACCTGTGCCGGGGGGGCTGCCTCTCTCTCCCTGTGCCGGGAGGGAGCCTCTCTCTCCCTGTGCCGGAGAGGCTGCCTCTAACTACTTTTGCCGGGAGGGGAGGCGCTCCTCCCGTCCCGGGAGGGGCTGCCTCTCACTACCCGTGCCGGGAGCTGCCTCTCTCTCCCTCTGCGGGGAGGCGTCTCTCTCCCTGGCCGGGGAGGCTGCCTCTCAAAACCTGTGCAGGATGGCTGCTCCAATACCTGTGCCGGAGGGCTGCCTCACCCGTCAGAGCTCTTCTCTCCCTGTTGCGGGATGTGGCTGCCTCTCTCTCCCTGTGAGGTGGCTGTTCTCACTGACCTGTTGCAGGGAGGTGCTGACTCTATCCCCTGGGCCGGGAGGCTGCCTCTCTTCCCTGTGCCGGGAGGCTGCCTCCCTCTCTCCTCTGCCGGGGGCTGCTCTCTCTACCCTGTGCGGGAGGCTGCCTCTTCTCCCCTGTGCGGGAGGCTGCCTCTACTCCTGTGCGGGAGGTGCCTCTCCCCTCGTGCGGGAGGCGGCCTTCTCCTCGTTGCCGGGCTAGGCTGCCTCTCTCATCCCTGTGCCTGGGAGGGGCTGCCTCCTTCTCCCTTGCCGGGAGGCTGGTCTCTCCCTGGACCGAGGTGCTCACTGCTGCGTTGGCTGGCCTCTCATACAGTTGCGGAGGCTGCTCTCACTACCTGGGCAGGGAGATGCCTCCTCTCGGAGGTGCTCTGTCGGAGGCTGCCTCCCACTTGCGGTTGGCCTCTCACAAGTGCGGGAGGCGACTCTTGCGGGGGGCTATCTATTCGAATCCTAAATGAACGTGTTGCCTGGGAGGATCCTATTAGGTCGGCTCTCCACCTGTAGGCGCTGAAACATCTGCCGGAATGGAGGACTGAGATGCCGGGAGGGCTGCTTACCATAATATATAACCCAGTGTGCGGATGCTCAAGTGCTGGGAGGCCACCTTAACCTGACCCCCGACACCCCCAACTCGTCTAATTAACCTTATAGCGCACGGCTGGGACGGCTGCATGACTCTCACTATACTGTGTTGGGCTCGCCATTCTCAATCATCCCTCTTTGCTTCGGGAGCTCCTCCTGCGCACCGCTACCCCTTTTGCGAGAGAGGGCTGCCTGGACGATCTCCCGGCCTCAGCGCGAGGCCCTCCACCTCGGGCTGGCTCTCCCCGCGGAGGCGCCTCTCACGCACTGTGCTGGGAGGCTGCCTCTCACTACCTGTGACGGGAAGGCTGCCTCATTACCTGCTGCAATCTCCTTCGGGTGACTCCTTCTCACCGTGGCCAGGGAGGCGGCCTTCTCACTACTGTGCAGGGAGGTACTCATCAATACTTGTTGCCGGAGGCTGCCTACACTACCTGGCGGGAGGGCCTCTCACTACCTGTGCTGGGATGCTATTCCATGGATCCACCACCCTTTATGTGAAGTACCGATTTTGCCCGATTATAAGGTGATGCCTTATAATCGGGGCCGCCCACTTTGTGGGCCAATCAGCAGTCGGATGTATGAGGTAGGAGGGTTATTAAAATGAGGAGGAAGCTCCACCTTCGGGGCCGAGGCCAGCCAGTGCTTGTGAAGCAGGGGTAAACCGAGGATAGTGTGAGACAGACAAAGACCACACAAGAGATAGAGGGACAAGAGACACTAGAGAGGACAGAGACACAGACAAAGAGTAACAAGCGACAGTGCTGTGGTGTGTGTGGGTGTTGTGTGTGGTGTGTGTGTGTGTGGTGGTGGTGGTGTGTGGGTTGTGATGTGTGGTGTGTGTGTTGTGTGTGTGGGGTGTGTGTGTGTGTGTGTGTGTGTGTGTGTAAACTGTTTTCTTTCCAGCTGCTTATAAAATTAGAGGGTTGCCTATTTTCAGGGTCTCCCTATATTCGAGCAAATACGCTACTTCCTCCACGCTCCAGAGCATGACATCATGTTCTAGTGCTTCTCTCCCCCCTAAATATGCTTCTCTCCTTCTTGAAACCATTGATATATTGTATTTGAAAGTTTCAATCATCGTCCCTTCTCTCGGTACATATTAAGGCCCTTTGGTTTTGTCCCTCCATACGTCCGTTACTGACTTGTATACTGTACCACTGGTACCGTCTGTTTATTGCATCAGCTTTCTGTGACCCACTCACGCTCTTCCCCATAGTATATTGTGAACTCTACAAAACATCACTAGCTAAGCTTGTTACCCCCCAAATTCCCTGGTCATGTCACCAAGATATGAATGGCTGTCAGGTAGGTGTAGTAGAAAGTGATTGGGCACACATGCCCTCGCTGGCAATCAGGTCCAATTCAACTAAGCTATAAATGGGCACAGCTTCTAATGCAGAGAATGTGTCGGACATTGGTTCTGTATATATGGCACATTCCGGCACCTGAGTACTATACCGTCCACCAAGCGCTAAAGAACATGGCACTGACCTGTTCCTGCCAAGGTCAAAGACAAAAAGAAAATGGCGGTGCAGCTGGGGGAACAGTGGTTTGCGTTCAACAAAACTAGTATCTGGCTATGTTAGGAAGAATTATAGTAAGATTACACTTCGACCCCCAGCCTCCTTCTCCAACTCCGTATTTCAGTCTGTAGCTCTGAAGGACACAACGCCGTATATAGCATGGTCTCACAAGGCAGGTTCATCAATTATTATTCAATTTTATATCTGCAACACTGTCGGAGTCACGGGGAGTATAAATCCCACATCCAATTTAAGATGCGTCCCTACATCTAATCACTGTGTTTAAAGGTGTCGAAGTGTTTAAAGGTGCCGTCCCACTTACTCCATCATTTTCCTGGCGTGAAACCTCTGTCGCGCTTTTCCTGCAGCACATTGCAAAGGGGTTAAGTTATTATTCTATCCTTTGGGGAAATGCTGATATTAAACATTTCTTGCAGTGACTGTTGTAAACTGTGGCTACAGTTATTTTTCCTTTTTTTAAATGTTATCTTATGTTTCAACTCTGATCGCTGCAACATTCACATCTTTGCTGAATTATTTCCTCCCTCAGGTGGCGAGACTACACCAACCCAATGTGCAGTATAACCAGTTAATATTTGTTACTGTTCTTTTACACACTTCTGCTTGCTGCGGTACATTTGGAAAGCTGTCGGATATATGGTCACTTCTAAAACAACTATTAAGTTTAATAAAGTGCATTTTATTGTAACTCCAAAAGGGGCTTCTACGTGGAACTGCACCTCCGCAGATTGTATAAGGCTGCGGCCCCGCTGGCGCTGACCGCGCTCATGCTTGGGAGCGGTGACGTCACCAACTCGCTAAGAATGAGCGCCGGGTGTCCTGTGTATTTTGCAAGCGCACGCTGGGGCATTGGGGGCATGTTGAGCGCGCTTCAAACTCATTTTTTTTTGTCTCCTCAAGCACCAAGCTTGGGAGAGGGTGCGTGCCCACGCGCACACCGCGTGAGCGGGGACGTCAACATAAAGAGTACAAGAAGTAAAAGCACAGCACGCTCAGCGCCAGTGGGGACGCAGTCTAACTCATCCGTGCGTTCTCTCTGTGCTGCTGCTTCAAGATGCGACAGAAACTCATGCAATCTCTCATAACCCATTGGAATTTAAGCCTTAACCTTAATAGTGCCCCAGTGATGTGCTTGCTGTGGCTGGGCCCTTGTGATGTACCAGAAACCTCATAAACAATAGCTCCAATGGGTCATCCAGCCCAATCAAAATGGGCGTGGAGGTCCTCCACCTCCGTGTCCGGCGTCTGTGGCGATTACACAGGAGCAAAGCTTATGACCCCAAAGTGCCTGACGTCCGATGGCTCTGCCAGCACTCTAAGGGTATTCCTTTTCCTTCCAACCGTGGTCTCTTTACAACGTGCTTGGAAGACGCCTTCCCGCTGGCAATTTCACTTAAAGGAATCTGCAGTGTATTTGCTAAAGTCCCCCGGCTGCAAAACAGAGGCAAAGCGAATACAAACCCAGCCCCATATACAGCATATCCAGGAGAAGGCGGCGCGCTGAAAGCCATCGGAATGTCTACGCTGATGAATCCGGTGCGATTGGTTTACACTAATTCTGCAGCTAGGGGGATTTAGTATGTAATCCCATATCTTGGTTATTGGCGTGGGAATGTGTGGTGCTAATTGCTATAGTAAATTAGGTCTGTAATGTATATTCTTAATGAATGAGTGAATTTGCAAAAATGTCACATGTTAATTTAATATCCTTTCGTGAACCCTGACCTTAACCCTGACCCTAACCCTAATGGATTAAAAAAAAATTACTGTACTGTGTCTGATTTACAATATTCTACATTTTTAAACATTGGGCACAGCACTTGGGACTTTATACAATAAGGACGATGTAATGCAGGAAAGGAAGTCTTTCCAAAAGAAATCACGTACTCTTCCAGAAAGCGGACCTGCAAGTGTGCGAATAAAGAAAAGTAGTAGCACTGTGGGTTTTGTAAATAAAAAAAAGCAGTGGTACTTCATACCCCTAGGTACCTTGGCACTGCGTTCAGTTTAATGTTATCATAGTGTACAAAGGATCCAAAAACAAAACAAGCAAAAACAACGAGGCAAAACAGGACACATTTATACACACGCGTTGCTGGTTTTACACTTATCTGGCGTCACTTTTCCAGAATTCTGATTTTTTATTTATTTATGGGGAACATCTTTTTATCACGTCGCCAATTCTCACCTCTCGTCTGTGTAGGATATACTCAAAAGTGACCGGGAAAAGAGCGCATTTCTCACCGAGACCAAGCAGGATATTGGTTTTAAACTTGCTTTTCAAAAAGACAGAGTAACTGAATAAGCATTGCCCGTAATTCCAGCCTTTACATACCTACTGTCCCTCACTGAAGCACACACAAACACTTGCACACGTACCGTACATACAGAATACATGCATGCACACACACATTTACAATACGACCTGTAAAACGCGCCCTGCATTGCAGGCAGCGCTGGCATGGAAGAGGTTAACCTTTTTGTTGCTGCAAGTCTCAGCTCTATCCCCTCCAGCATCAAAAGGGTTAATCTGCTGTGTGCAACTATGTTCAAAATGCTCCTGGAGTAACATGGTCATTGCTAGGGATAGCCGGTAACCAGCTCGCTGGCCGGACTGGGGCAGGGTTTCAATGCGCAGTATCTGGATGGAACCCATATTGTTATCCAGGCGGGTGCCTTATTGCTCCGGTAGAAATCTCTGGCATCTGATACATCTAAAATGACATTTGTTTTGGCTTACCCTACCATGACTGTTGGGCGATGGACAATCCCTTCAACTACTCGGCAACTTGCGATATGATGCACGCCAGCCAAGCTCTCAGGACTCAATCCTCCCATAATTATTGGTGTGGGAAAACAAGGAAAAACAAAACGCTCTGCAACATTATCTTTTCGGTTAACCCCTTCACTGTCAGAAGGATCTGCAATGCATTACAGGCCGCTCCAGCAGCAAATTGGTTCATATAAATCCTAAAACAATCAATTAGGTCCAGAAGGAGTAAACAGTGGGAAGTCACAAACTGCACAGTTATACATACTGTGCATGGGGTCATTTCTATAGTCTCCCAGCTGCAAAACCCGGTCAAAGAACCTGCTACACGTGTATCAAAGAAAAGCATTCCCGTTAAAACGAATGGGATTTTGTAGTTTGATAAATTCAGCACCATAATTATCATGGAAAATCTGCTGCTATTTTTGCCCCTGTTTTGCAGCTGGGACACTTTGATACACATCGTAGCCCCCGTAGCAGCAAAATGAACTAATGCCAGTGATATATTTAATCTGTGAAATCACAGTAATTAATGCCTGTATTAAACGGAAAATCAGACAATTATTAGTATATCAGAGTTATCGACCTACAATAACCAAAATTGCTTCATGTAAAAGTTCTGACGTTGGACTAAAGTTGGGCAATATACAGATTTGAGGCCTCATGCTATAAGCAGCGATAAGCCCCTTATTGCCAAAAAAGCCGGCAGTAAGCCCCGATAAGCTGGTGATAAGAGCACAAATCGCTATTTTTTTGCCAGAAAAACCCCGCCAAACTCGCAGCGATAAGCCGCTTATCTCCAGCTTCTCAAACTCGCTCAATTCTAGTAGCCGCGATCAGCGTATTGAGGCTGATCGCCGCTCTAGAATGGAGATTTCCTCTCCAAATCGCCTTGCCACAAAAAGTTGGCAAGAAGGTGGTGAGAAGCGGCCGAGAAGCGGTGAGACGGCACTTAAAATAAAATGCATTTTTTCCTGCATCGGATTGATGCCGAGGGTCTCCGGAGCCGATACCCATTAATACCAGCACCAGAGACCCCCGGCATGAATCAGATGCGTGACAAATGCATTTACAGGCAACTTCATTACCTTAGCGGCTAACCGCTAAGGCAATGAAGGGGTTAACCACCAGTGCCATGCTTATTGTGGGTAGTGGGGGTGGGTGAAGGTGGTATTTTGCCCTTGCTGGGTGTTCAGGCTTTGCGTTTTTTTTTGGGGTGGACTTAACCCCTTCATTACCTTAGCGGTTAATACAGCCACGGTAATGATGGGGTTAACCCCTCCCACTACCCACCCGATAGGCCTAAACACCCATCCTTGGGGCTAATACCCTTCACCCATCACCGCTACCCACAATACCAAAAAAATACACACAACAGCCCTACTAGCCACCTCCTAGGCCACCAAAAACCATTGCAATATTTAATAAACAACAATATAAAACCCACCCACCCCCTGTGCCCCCACATAAAACCCACCCCCTGTGCCCCCACATAAAACCATTATTTATTTTTTGACACACAGGATTAATACCACTATAGGGTGAGTATAGTGGGCCCGGCTGGGGTGGGTGGTTAGGCCACCCAGGTGGGTAGTGGGGGAATGTGGGTTAACCCCTTAATTACTACAGTATAGCGGTTATTAACCGCTAAGGTGATTAAGGGGTTAGGGGCCATTAGATTGTATTGTTTTATGTATTGTTGCTGGCATTGGAGGATATGACCCTGCAGTATGCTGATGAGGACGCCATTCATGTTGGCAGGGTAAGTAGAACAGTTTTAATTTCCTTTATTTATGTTTTCTGGCTAATGTTTGATTTAATAATGGCCAAATAATCTATTATCCATATCTGGATAATAGTTATTTTGCACATTACTGTACTGTATGTGTTTGTGGGGGGTTTGGGGTAGTTGTATTAATTGAAATGTAGGCTATGTTTTTTTTTTTTTTTTTTTTTTAAATACAGGAATGGTACCGCAGGCCAGCGGGGACCCCCGGGGACCACTGTGGGGCCCCCAGAAACCCGTGGGAACCACCCTAAGGCCCCCAGAAACCCGTGGGAACCACCCTAAGGCCCACAGAAACCCGTGGGAACTACCCTAAGGCCCCCAGAAACCCGTGGGGACGACCTGGAAGCCCACTGAGCCTAGCGGGGACCACCCAAGAGCCCCCAGACACCCGTGGGAAACACCCGGGGTGACCTGTGTGGCCTGCGGACACCCATGGGGACAACCCGGGGACCCCAGCCGGCCTGTGGTATTAATCCTGTGTGAAAAAAAATAATAGTGGCTTTATGTGGGGGCACATGGGGTGGGTTGTGTATTGGTGGTTATTACAACAGCGACGTCAAAACAAATGCATTGCCGCCGTTGCATGCGCTAATAATAAGCGCGGCACGATGGAGCAACATCTTGGTCGCGATCGCTGGGAGTCATCTCAATTTGATTTTTCCAGCAACCACAGCCTGACGTCGCCAGCACTTTAACCGCAGCCGCATAGAAAATCTGTGACCGTGAACACGTTGGGGAGAGTTGGTTTAATAACATCCGTTTTCTGACAAGTACGCCCATCGCTAGCATTTACATGAGAAGAAAGTAGCTCGGCTTAACCAGCATCTATGCTAGAATCTGCCTAGTAACAGGGATGTACTATTAACTGAATAGAACACCAGGCGATTATAGGGACATTTATTAAAATGTCCTGGCTGCAAAACGGGTGCATGAAAACCACAGGTTCCCTAAAGAAAAAATTCACACCTGTTACAAGAGATTTTCTTCTTCCCTAAACCTGGTGCTGTTTTTGTCACCTCTGGTCGCCTCAGTCGGGAACTTTAACAAATAACCCTCAACGCTTCCCAGGTTCAAAACTGGTGCAAAAGAACTGCAAAAAATGTGTCATTGGAACAAATCCCATTAATTCCCGATGTGGTGCTATTTTGTTGCACTAGTTTTACCCCAGTTTAACAACTGGGAGACCTTGCTACATGACGCCACTGGGCGCCATTTAGACAGAGCCAAAGCTCCATTTAATTTGTTTCTGTCACCAACAAAAACGTATTTATAGGCAGGCTGCATCCCAATTACTTTAATCTGAATGATTTCATGTGAGGTACAAACTTTGTGCCGTTTACATATCAAGAAAGAACTAAATATCAATAAAATATTTAAGCTAACGGATACAGTACCCAGTCGCGGGCTTGATGATTTTCCATTTGCGGCGTCATATTCAGGATCTCTGGAGTCCAACTGCCGTCTCCTGTGACGTCATTGGGAATAGGGGGGGGGGGTGGTGGCTGGGAGGGTTGTGATTGAAATATAAAATGTTAATTTATCAGTAAATTTATCCGCGGTGCTAATGATTGAACACAACGGTTTCCAAACTTTTTTTAGTTAAGGAATCCCAAGGGAAATTCAGAGGAACCCCAACCCTCTCTAATAGCGTGTCTGAGATCAGATGCATTGTAAGGAACCCCGACCCTCTCTAATACCGCGTCGGAGATCAGATGCATTGTAAGGAACCCCAACCCTCTCTAATAGCGTGTCTGAGATCAGATGCATTGTAAGGAACCCCAACCCTCTCTAATAGCGCGTCTGAGATAAGATGCATTGTAAGGAACCCCGACCCTATATGATAGCGCTTCTGAGATCAGATGCATTGTAAGGAATCCCAACCCTCTCTAATAGCGCGTCTGAGATCAGATGCATTGTATGGAACCCCGACCCTCTCTGATAGCGTGTCTGATATCAGATGCATTGTAAGGAACCCCAACCCTCTCTAATAGCGCGTCTGAGATCAGATGCATTGTTAATTTTTCTGTATTTGGTACAGTTTTCAAATGACCTGAAAATTGTAGGGAACCCTATAGGGATATCTGGGGAACACAAGGTTTTCTAGGAACCCCTGTTGAAAAACACTGATCTCGCAGCATAAATACTCCTTTGTTTCATAGAATCTTCTTGTCATCTAAGGACAGTTGGAAGATGCTGTACATGAAATTAAATTGATATATATGAAACGTGAACTTCTAGTACCATACATGACACCCCCAAAGTGGTAGCATGGTGACTCTGCATTCATAACTTCAGTATACTTATAAAAAAGCTTCAAAAACAATGAACAATGCTTATTTTTTTAAGAACAAAAGGAGTTCTTAACATTGTTAGGGTGCAGCCCGCCTTTAAAAAGCCCACCGCATGTAATCGTTTATTCCTGTGTGTACTGAGCAAGTTATATAGCTGAAACGCTGGCTCAAAGCACATAAACACAGACAAGTTATTAACATATTGGTAATCTATTGCTCAAATATTCCCACTTTTCCTTGTAACAGAAGTCACCTGGAGGTGTTCTCTCACCCATGCCGTTTCATTGTTAATGTCGCCCGGATGCAAAACGTGTGTGAAAATCCTATTCCAAGATGACGTTTTTCTGTAATAAATCTTGGGCTGTTTTTTTTGCAGTCATTAGACTTTGGTGAATAGCTCCATATACTGTATTTATTCAGCAAAGTGTTGGAAGGAAAGCCCCTGTTTATTATGGTGAAACAAAAGGTAATACAACATTAGCTAACGATTTAACTTCTATTCAAGTGAACACAAGGCTGTGCATTGTTACAGTACTGTAGCTGTGGGGTACCCTGCTTCTCAGACTATTTAATTAGGGGGTACCCCTCACAGAACTGTGGAGTAAACTGTCCCAAAGATTTTCAGTTGGAATAATTGTATTCTTTCATAGAGCAGCGTGCCCAGAGCTTTACCCTATAAATAGGGGAGCTGTGTTAAAAACAGGGGCCGCAGATCCGATGCAGAGATAGGAGCTTCGGGTATAAAATGAAACAAAGGCAATGCCCTATAGATATTGGTACAACACAGAATCATATTTCCATCACGTCTTTACCATTAGTAAATGACACCCTATTTTAGGGGTCTATATACTGTAGGATCAGAGCTGTGGAACGTTCCTCGTTTGTTCCCATCGGGAGCGGGACAAAATGTGTAAATATGTATATTTAGAACATAGGATATTCCAGGGTATCAGGCTCTGTGTATTTGTTACTCCTTCTTAATAAAAAAGCTCTCCCAGGCTCCATATAATTCCTTCTATGCTGGGGGAGGAAAGTCATGTGCTGCTAGTGTTTTTTTAAAACTTGACAACCATAAACCTAACACACACACACACACACACACACAAAGAAACACAGTTGACCAACAGTAATTCAAGACAGCTTTCAACCATCGCATGGAGCACTAAAGGACAACTCTCACATTAACCTGATGCAGATCCTGGAAACTGAAGAAGAGGGTTTAAGTATTTCCCAACCAGTTTCTCCTAAAGGACGTGCTGACAAATAAATAAATTGGTGTTTTGGAATCTAGAACGTTTGCTTTCCGCGTGTGGAGGACAAACACAACAACTTTTGAGATCAACAGACTTCTTTTCTAGCGTAAATCAAGAGTTTTCGCCCAAACCCCTTCACTGCTAGAGAGGACCACAGGGCCGTGATATCACAGTGTCTGCAGGGGTTTCTAGCTGTTAAGAGGGGCATATTCAAGGTCAGAGGTATGTGCAAAACTGGCCCATACAAGTCAATACAGCGCATATAGTGAGCATCACTCTTGTACTTCGCTAGCTCTGGCCAAAGAGAAACATGTTCCGTTCTCCTTTCATCGCTCAAGTCTCGGAGGAGATCTAATCTTCCCCCCTTTAAACGTTCCCATCCACCTGTGGGCTGATATGAAGAGGGCTGGATGCAGCTTGTTCTCCGTGTGAGGCGTCTCCTGCTCTTCGCTCCCTTTCCTATCTTCCGCCCTCGGATCTTCCACAGTTTCAGGAGAAGAAGATAAGTGTTTGGGGAGAGGGAGAAGGCCGACGTACAGTAGAAGAGGGGATACTGGGATGCCAAGGCACCACACCAGATTTCTCTATCACAGCCTGGAGAGAAAACATAAAACAAAGCAAATTATTCAAATAAACTTCACAAAGAAACTAGAGCATCATTTCTAGTAACCAATGGATACAGATGCAAGGAAAGGTCTATGTGAGGTCCAGGCTCCACCAATCTACACAACAGTGAAAAGGATATTTGGCATACCACACCTGTGGGAGTGATACCATACCTTTCAAATAGACTTGAGGATCACAGTATAAAGCTACGCCTGTGACGATGGCCACCACTAGAAGAGGAGCATCCTACTGTCTACTCTCGGGTTGTAATTTATCACCAGCAGTGAAAGCGGTAAGACACCTCTAATCCTAATCTATTTCATGGATGCTTGGAAGGGGGGTGCATGGACCACTCTCCGATGGAACAAATGAAACTGTGGAGTTAGCAATCATGTTGACAGAAGGCAGGTCTATTCACAGCACAAAGCAGCTGGCTTGTCTCTCCATATATCATGGCTCTATGCCACAATGTAGATGCAGATGCCACTTTCTCGGTTATAAAGAATAAGGAGACTGTGGGACCTGACTTATTACGTGATGGGACTTGAATGGAGTGTATACTGTACTTTACTACTACTGTAGGTAGCAGGTCTATAGATCTGGGGTCGACAACATTTTAACATCATCTGAATAGAGATGAGCAATGGGACAATCAGCAGAGGTCAAGACGAATGAGGAGAGAACAGTGAACTATTAACTACTATGTTCTTGCTCCATTATAGGTGAAGACATTGCAAAAACCCTCTCTACCCCTCTACACAGCTCATCTCCTGAGAAAGCCCAGCAAATACCTGTCACATTTTACAAAGCGTAGGAGCAGCTGGTAACTGTTGCCATGGCTATTCTGCCACTGGCACTGTCATTAAGTCCAGGAGTTAAAAAAACATGCTATTTCTTCCATGCCCCCCTCTACGCTTAGTGTTTACTACATGAAAAGGATGGACAGGGGCTGCTTTTAAAGCATGTTATTAAAGCAAACTTTAGAAAGATACATTTTTAAATAATATACCAACTTGTTCCACTGTATGCCATGTAATCAGATTACACCAAGCACACAATAGAATGTGTCACTACGCAGAGTTCCCTGGGTTTGTGTAAGGACTGTACATGAAATAGTCACTTCTTCCCTTCCACGGTTGCTTTACAGACACTCCCGATAATCGACAATCGCAAGACAAAATATCTTGAGTTTGGACATTTCAAGTCAAAGTGTTGTAAGGCCGGAGACACAATATTCTGCTGGTGGATGAATTAAGTTGAAATGTGTTCATACTTGCCACGTTGAACCTTTTTAACCAGTTTTAGGTGGTTGAGGGCAGACATACTGTAGGAGAGTGTTTACTTGTAGGTTATTTTTCTTACTCTCTATGCAGATGACCGACAGCTTGCACGAAGTGTCATCAAACGGAAGATTGCTAAACCAGACACTCTTCCTGAATAGAAACCATTCTCATGGAGGGAGTCTATGTACTAAAGCAATTTTAGAGAAAAAGTGATGCAAGGAGCATCATTTACAGTACATCAAATTACACTCTGCTCCAAAATGGCCTTAGAACATAGATCCCAAAGATGGCACGTGTAATAGTCATCTATACTAATACTACCACGTTGTCACACATGGTTATGATATTTCTGGAATGATGTTTAGTAGATCTAAGTTAGTAGATGCAGTAGACACCAGAGCTCACTTACTCAGCTGACTTCCAGAAGTGCCCAGGATGGGACAGGCGTCTGTTCCGCTTTGGCAATTTCTCCAGCATCTCCACCAGTTTGGTGAAACTCGGTCTCTCTTCTTGCTCAAAAGCCCAGCAGAAAAGCAGAATGTCCTGCATGCACCAGGCAAAGACATCAGTGCATGATATACATATACATAACCAAACTAAGCTGTGAGCAGGAAGCTGCAGTCTGTACACAGTATGTAACATTTTGCAGAAGCATTAAGTTCCTGCCTTAAAGAGAGTAACATCATTTGTTAGCTGCAGAGGCGCAGGGAGATGAAGGTTACTTGTCCCTGTTCCCAAGGAGAGGGCCCTGGTATAAAGCTTCCATGGCAATGTTGTTCCCACTAGATCGGTGTGATCATACGATGGGATTTCCTATGCATGGCACTAAAAAGAGTTCCTATAAGAACAACACTAGTGGAACAATTTGCATATAAACACTATCGTGTAACTACTATTACAAAAATCAGATCAAACCCTCTCATTACCTCACAGGTTGGTAGGTATTACATAGTTACATAGTTACACAGTTACATACACTGGCGACACGATTTATTGCACTGCGGCCAGTTCCGCAAGCCGGGAGATTTCCCGGCTTGCTAGTGACATCCCCTCGGCGTGCCGCGCGTCACCGATGCGAGGTCACGCGTCATCGGGTGCCTGCGCCCCCTGCACGCGCGTCCAGGGCTCCCCGAGGGAGCCCTGGTGTCCCGCGATGTGGGGGACGGCGGCAGGGGGTTCCGGGGGACCCGGCGGACCCGGCAGCGGGAGGAAGAAAGCCCCGATCGGAGGGCACTCCTCCGCTGCTTCGGCGCGCGCCCGGCACCCTCCGGCGCGCGCCAGGTTACTGCTGCGGCCGAGAACGGGCAAATGCTCGAATAAACTCGGCCGCAGCAGTACTGTAGTAGATGAGGTTGAAAAAAGACTTCCGTCCATCAAGTTCAACCTATGCTAAATTTAGACAACAGATACTTTATCCTATATCTATACTTACTTATTGATCCAGAGGAAGGCAAACAAAAAACCCCATTAAGGGAAAAAATGAATTCTTTCCTGACTCCAAGAATTGGCAATCAGATTACTCCCTGGATCAACATCCTTCCCAGGTTTACTTATTTGGTATATCCCTGCTGGAGGTTACAGGGCTTGGCAACGGATTTCTCTGCAGTGCACCAATAGCCCTTGAGATACATAGTTACATAGTTACATAGTAGATGAGGTTGAAAAAAGTCTTCCGTCCATCAAGTTCAATCTATGCTAAATTTAGACAACAGATACTTTATCCTATATCTATTGATCCAGAGGAAGGCAAACAAAAAAACCCATTAAGGGAAAAAATTAATTCTTTCCTGACTCCAAGAATTGGCAATCGGATTAATCCCTTCCCATGTATATTTATTTGGTATATCCCTGTATACCATTCCCATCTAAAAAGAAGTCCAACCTTTTTTTGAACAAATCTATTGTATCTGCCATCACAGTCTCCATGGGTAATGAATTCCACATTTTAACTGCCCTTACTGTAAAGAACCCTTTCCTTTGTTGCTGGTGAAATTTCCTTTCCTCCAACCTTAAGGGATGGCCCCGAGTCCTTAGTACTGCCCATGGGATGAATAGTTCTTTTGAAAGCTCCTTGTATTGTCCCTGAATATATTTGTATATAGTTATCATATCCCCTCTTAGATGCCCCTTTTCTAATGTAAATAAATCTAATTTAGCTAGCCTCTCCTCATAAATTAGAATGTCCATCCCCTTTATTAATTTGGTGGCTCTTCTCTGCACTCTCTCTAGTTCCATAATGTCTTTTCTTAGGATTGGTGCCCAAAATTGTACTCCAAAAAGTATTAGAATACTTTTACTAGTCTTCTTAAGAGGATGCATTGAAAAGTGTCAGATGTGGAGATTCTGGCATACACATTTCTGCCAATCTTACAGTAGCTGGGGGCACGATCTAAAGGATATTCTCTCACCGATATCTCCTTCCCCATTCCGATCTGGCTGAGATTTGGCTTCATCCCTGTTCCCACTTGCCATATGATTGCCTCTGCTGGCTGGTTCTTGAATGGCCACTCTCGGGCATGCAGCTCATACCATATGGTTCTGTGGTGTTGAAGGCGCAAAGGAAAACATTACAAAACGTACAACTTGTGCACTTCTCACCGAGGGCTACATTTGAAAGAGACATGAGGGCTCCGTAGTAAGTCAGCGGTGGTATGTCATATGACCTTCCGATGTCGGAAAATACATCACAGCCCATTCAAGTGAAAGGGCCATAAAATGTCTACCAGTGCTGGAAGGTATCTTATGCCACAGCCCCACTTAGTAAACATGAGCCAGTGCACCTTAGGGCTAAGAACTATTTATTACATTTGGGCCTGACTCTATCCTGCCTTTTACGATATCAGTTTCTAATAGTCACAAAACAAAAGTCTTGTGATAGAATAAGGAGGTTTTAGACACGGAGCACGAGTGTTGACATTTTGGGGATAATGTAAAGTTGCTTTCACATTTACAGCAATAAAGAAGATCTCGTCTGAAAAAAACTGAACGAATACATCATTTTAACATGGCGCTATTACAGAAAAATCATCACGGGAAAGTTATAGGGAGCGGGACGAGGCAATTAAACATAGACAGTAAGCGGTAAACAGTCAAAGTGATGCCTTTAGCATCAATAAACAATCAGCATTGTTGGGATTAATATGTTGACAGTTTTATCTAATTTACAGCAGAGACTGCGACTATTCTAACACAAACCAGTGGCAATCGCCAAAAAGACCCAGGTACATGCTGGATACATGCCTTAAACTTGCCTTATACTAGACCCAGCATTTCTGCATTGATTAATGGCCCATCAGATTAACAGCGGGGGTCCCTGGCAGTCCCATTCAAACTGAATGGGACTGCCAGGGACCCCTGCTGTGTTAATCCTATGGGCCATTAGTCAATGCAGAAATGCCTTAAACTTGCCTTAAACTATCCAGGTTACACCCAGCATGTACCCAGCATGTACCCAGCATGTAACCGGGCTAGTTTAAGGCAAGCCTTAGAATACTCTGTGTCTCGTCTGTACATGTCATTCTGGAGTGTTGGCTCTTTATAATTTTTTCATTGGTAAAGGATTACCACATCCCTTACCCAAGCGCAAATATATCCGAGTTCTTGGAGAATGGAAGCTTATCTTCCTCGGTGTCAGGAGATAACTGGCGAATTATTTCTGGCGCCAAATGGCAGAGCCAACCATTGGGGATCCGCAGCTTGTCCTCCCGCCTGAGGAAACAGAAAGATAATGGGAGCGGATGAATACGCTTGAGACCCCAGCTACACAAGAGTAGTGTCTGTGTATCGAGGCAACGGAGAAATGCTGCAACGCTTTGCACCATTTAATGTTCACCATTGTGTAAAACGGAAGAAACTTGTGCAGCAAACTGTTTCACTTTTACTGTGCGAGAAAGTCCACAGCACTGAGAGCACTGGACCTTCCAGCACCACAACCATGTGACACCCCCTCTGACCCCGGGAAGAGAAATGGAAGTTCCCCTCTTCTGGTCAGTTTCCGGTTATAGCGCCCTTAGAGATGTAGACATAATCTGCCCTAGAAACAAACCAACAAGTGATGAAATTCACTGGACATTGTAAGAGACCCCAACATGACAGACCTGTTTCATTCAGTGGCCTTCATAGGGTCACAGTGAAAATTAAATCTGGCGCAGACTGATGGTCCGAGGTTTTCACCCCATCCCATCTATTGGGTTTTTTTATGCAGAAAAAAAGGAAACACAAAAGGCACATACATGCAGTGTAAAAAAAAAAAATATATATATATATATATATATATATATGTGTCGGGTAAATCCTTCTAAACTAATTTTGCACATTGGGAAAAATAAGAGCAAAGCACCTTGATACTCTGACCCCCTCTCTCTGTAAAGCTCAATTTTTCAATCTTGACATCCTTGGGTATGTAAGAAAGATTTCCTCTGTCCGTTTCTATCATGCACCTGATTGAACAGTACATGAGCCCTTTATTTGCTGAGATTTCCTCATTTTCATCAAGACAAAATCGCTACATATGTTGCATGTGGTAGAACTCATTTCTGCACTTTAATGAACGGACCCTTAGGATACACAAGGTGAAAAAGCCGCTCTTAGGCCGATATACACTAAGCTCTGTTAAATCAGGGAAAATAATATTACATTGTTACGATGTATTCAAGCTTACTATCCTCGGAGCTGCAGGAAGAAAAGCGAGAGTTAGGGAGGAAGAGGGAGAGTTAGGGAGGAAGAGGGAGAGTTAGGGAGGAAGAGGGAGAGTTAGGGAGGAAGAGGGAGCGTTAGGGAGGAAGAGGGAGAGTTAGGGAGGAAGAGGGAGAGTTAGGGAGGAAGAGGGAGAGTTAGGGAGGAAGAGGGAGAGTTAGAGGGGAAGCGGGAGCGTTAGGGGGGAAGAGAGAGAGAAAGGGCTGTTATATACAGGATGCGGCCATGCGACCCCGCGTTCCTATGCGAACGCGCGTGCACATGCCGCATGCTTTTCCTGTATATAGTGCCGGGAGCTGCAGGTAAGTGTATATGTGTGTGTATGTGTGTGTATATGTTGTGTGAGTGAAATTAAGTCTTAAGTAAGATTTTTTTAAATTAAAAAAAAAGTTTAATAATTTTTTTTTTATTTGTGCAATTATTTACCCCCCCCCCACACACACACACATCCATACAAACACACATCCACGCATACATGCATACATACATACACACACACACACACATCCATACAAACACGCATACATGGATACATACATACACACACACACACACACACACACATCCATACAAACACACATCCACGCATACATGCATACATACATACACACACACACACATCCATACAAACACGCATACATGGATACATACATACACACACACTCACACACATCCATACAAACACACATCCACGCATACATGCATACATACATACACACACACACACATCCATACAAACACGCATACATGGATACATACATACACACACACACACACACACACACACACACACACATCCATACAAACACACATCCACGCATACATGCATACATATGTAGCCATGCTGTAAAATGGACTGCTTGCTGTTCCTCTTCTGCTGGCAGTAAGGCCTGGTAAGTTATGGGAATGCCAGCAGTAATCATGGAGGTTTGCCCTCACACCCTGGTGAGGTGCCCTATGTGTGGATGAGAGTGGCTACATACTCTGAGTCCACCGTTAGTGACATCAGAGATGTGCCTGCCTCCTGAGAGATATAAGGCACAGCACTGCTCAAAGTTAGTGTGTTGGAGTAAGGAGCAGGTCTGCGTTGAGACCTGGGGATAGAGGGCGCTAGTGCTGTAACTAGTGGCCCTAGACTGATAAATCAGCATCAAGTTGTTAACGCCATACTGTGTCCAGGGACCTGGTACAGGGGTGATCTCCCTGAGGGGAGAGAGGATCCCACTCCATTGGGAGGGTGTACCTTTGAAGGGATCATGCGCCAAGATGTGCGGCTGAGTCAATCACTGCGAGGGGCAGCTAGCCCATACCGCAACTACAATAAAGATGCTCAAGTTCAACAAATCCTTGCTGTGTGGGTGTGAAGTTCTTGCACAGGAGGAGGCACCACAGAGGAGTTCCTCATCAGAACCATCCCCATGCGGACGCAGAGATCCTGATGAGGTGGAGGCGCAGCACTGGATATAGGTAGGACTCATGCACACTACCTCAGCTGCCTGTCTGGGTTGGCAATCCCCACACAACATCATGCGGGAGACTCAGAAGTCCTGTTGCCAACAGGTGCACCACCAGACACGACCATGTAATGGGGACTGGTTAGACCACAGGGGCCAATGTGAGATTGGGTGGGTCAGGCTAGGCCAGAAAATCCGTTACATTTGGAGGCGCTGCTGAGATACCTGTCAACAGGACAGGCTTTTGCTAGGCACACTGGGAAACAGGAGAGTGTATGCTGCCACTTTGTGCTGTGTTGGGACGGTGCCTAGGGGTAGTCAGGGGGCTGATGGAGTATTGTCAGCTCGCAGGGACGACCTAGGGGCCTGAAAGGAGTTGGAGGTTTGGAGCCGGGCTATAGCTGTTCTAGTCACCTTGAGGCAGTGCTAGTTGGTAGGATGCCTGGAGGGATAGCCTGTTAACGAGGTCAGGAATTCTGGAAAGGGTCTGCGCTAGGCTAACCAACAGTAGGTAGACGCCCAAGTACTGCATGGAAGAGCCAGAGTACTCTAGCCCATTCCAGACCACTTACCGAAGGAAGCACAGACTGGGAGGAAGGAGATACAGCAGACACAGAGAGAGTGAGCCTAGCCTGAGGTAGTGCAAACACGAGTCAGACCAACATTAGGTACACAAGGTGGTGCACAAGGCATGTTTATTGTATCGGTGTGGCAGCTGCCCCGCAGAGAGGAGCTCCATGTACAATCAGAATGAACACAGTAATCCAATGGCGACCGCAAGAATGGAGGATCCGCGCGGTGCGGAAGGTCCAAAATGGCGAACGGAGGCTGATGGAGAGAGCGCACATGGCGTGTGTGCGGATGAAGAGCAAGCAGCGGAGATGACTTTTGCGAGCCTACTATGGAGTGGCGCCAAAGCTGTGGCCGTGCCGTTTTGGTCCTGCCTGGGACCTAGGGGTACTGCCCCTGAGGACACTGAGGAGGACATTACTGTGATCTGTGGGGAATATGATGAAGTTGCCTGTCAGTCGGCATACAAACAGTTAAACGCTACCTCAACGTTCAAAGAGACTGACAAGGGGGGGGGGGGGAGAACGGACCGGGGGGGCCACCTGTCTGGGGGTGCAGGGAACAAAGGAGTTGCCAGGGGGGGAGTAGAACGGACCAGGGGGCCACTTGTCCAGGGGGTGCAGGGAACAAAGGAGTGACCAGGGGGGGGGAGTAGAATGGACCGGGGGGCCACCTGCCCGAGGATCTGAACATTTGGCTGCTTCCCCAGCCAGAGCGGCGCCAGCCAAGCGGGGAATATCCTGTTGGCCGGAGGAAGCCATTGCCGAGCCCCCGCAGGTAAGCGCTGCTCCCATTGGCCCGGTTGTATTTACCGCCAATGCCCTTTAGCTTTCTCAGATCCGCCCCCAGCCCTAATTGGCCAATGCTTGCGAGCCCTCGCATCCTTATTGGTTCCTTAGCAGTATTCGCATTGTGATTGGTCGCCAGCCCTTCTACCATGATTCCCAATGGTAGCGGGGGAATCTATGAAAGGGGATCCCGATCAGTGTTCCTGAGCTCATTCTGATCCTGCCGTGGGGGTGCACTAAGCGGTGTGCTCCGACGCTGTGCCGGAGACACCTGAAAACGAGGCTGGGAGTCTAACCAAGCGGGAGATTTGAAAGTGCTTTGTGCTGCGGGACGGTATGTTGCCGGAGAAGTGGAGAGCAGGACTCCACCCTTCTTTGCTTACGGTGAGAAGAAATGAACACATCGGAGATACCGGAGGAATGTGCTCACAGGTATCTCTCTGCCGGTGTGATGCTGAACCATCGCGAAGTGAAGGCGTTAGAATGGTGAAGGATGAGAATAATGTACGGTGCAATAAATAATAAAGATCTATTCTTCACACGTACATGACATAATGCTTAAACACCTCAAGTGCTAGAAGGCCATCAAGGCTTTGCAATGCCGGGCCCGTCTATGCTCCAGGGTTAAGAAAAACATACAAATAACCAAAGGTGAAGAGAAACCCAGAGTGAACCGGTATAGAAGGTCAGAGAGACAGGAGATGAGATTTGCAACCCCCTCTTATCTCTTAGAAAACATGCTATGCATGCCCATGCGTCAGGCCATACAGAGCAAAACAGCAGCTCTGCAGCCTTACAATATCCATCTGCTGCAGGGAAATGCTTTTAACCTGGACACGGTGATATGGTCAGAGTTGGGCTCCTAGTTCCTATCGAAGTGATACAGGGGGACATTAATCCGGGTGTCATTATGCAGGAGGTGGAATACAGAGTGATCATTGTTCCAAGAGGAGAGAAAAGCCGGGGAATAGCACACACATGGAAAATACCAACACCGGTGCAAAAACCACAATGGATTTTCTCCTTGGTGCAGTTTCTATGCACAAGCAGTATTGCAGCCAGGAGACAATTAGTAGCCCCCATAGTGGACTGAAGATGGCCCTTCACAAGGAGTTTCAGAGACAGAACCTGTTAGAAATCCATTTATATATTAAAATGTACGAACGGGAACTTATATCAAGACAATTGCATGAGAATTTGTTGAAGGACTTAGAATTCCTATATAGCCAAAATGGAGCTGAATTCTAGCGAGGCTTTCTACATTTCAGATGTTGGGGGTTGGCTTAGTTTAGGATTTCAAGGCCTAGCAGGAAATCTGAGCCTGAAGTAGTTTGGAGAGGTTCTTTGTCTCAGGAAACCCACGAGGAGAAAGGTGCGGAGTTAGTGATCAATAACTACAGCACACGTTGCTCTCAGCCAGTCTCTCTCTTTCCTGGATCACTCCTCAAGCACACACTGCATGTATCACCTAACTGCAGCATGTGAGTGACAAGGGTTTCTGGAAGCACATATTATTATCATTGATTGAACTTTCATCTGTAAGTAACACTGTAAGAATAAACTGACTTTGTCTGCTGAACAACAATCTTCTGAAGTATTGGAATCTTTCTGAACAAGAAATAATAAGTGGAATATTATTATTTAACACAACCCATGCCAGAATGTCGAATGGGTATTTTTTATATGTATTCGGTGGCGTGGGGGTATTTTTTATATGTATTCGGGAGGCGTGGGGGTATTTTATATATGTATTCGGGAGGCGTGGGGGTATTTTATATATGTATTCGGTGGCGTGGGGGTATTTTATATATGTATTCGGGAGGCGTGGGGGTTGCATCTTTTACCATTGTGTCCAGTATTTTTGGACAAGCCACCTGGCACCCCTAGGTGTGCATAATAAAACACAAGGAGTAAATTGTAATATTCTCACTTTTGAAGCCCCAGTTCTATGTAAGACTGTAAGAGTATTAAATAATACACAAAGCACAACGCGTATATTGACTGAAGTGTCAAGAAAATGTCTGTTGAAGATCAACAATGACTATGGACACCCACATTTATATATGTAGCCACATACACATACGCAAACACATACAAATGAATGGGAGGAAAGACTGTAATAAGATCCATTACTGATCATGCAATGTTCTGCATTTTAAATGCAAAGAAGCCTTCAATACTTGGCTATTCCTAACAGCAGTGTCGCTTGTAGCGAGTTCCTATGCAGGTGCTTCTATAGAAAATAGAATAGAAGTGGATTTCACCTGTGTCCTTTGCTATTTTATTCATGCCGTCTTTTGCTGAGATCAAGCAGATGTTAAGCTGAAACATTTCCACAGTAACCAAGCACAGGGAAATGCGCAGCCAGCGCACACAGACACCAGCGAGATAACGCATGGAGCCCGAGGAGGGCAGGATCTATCTGCAGTGACAGCAGGGGGGCAAAGAAAGTTGCTAGGAATAAAAATAGCCAGGGGAGAAGAGACACTTCTTCCGTCTTCTCAGTGAAGTACTGCACACAGGTAAATGTTTGCCAGGGAAAGTGGGGGGTAAATACGAGAAGGGGTATTCTACATGTCTTGCATGACCAGTTCAATACCAACTCATCTTTTTTCACGAGAAGACATCTTTCTTGACTCTAATATCCTGTTAGTAACATATTACCTGCTCATTAGATCTAAGTATCTGTCCATATTAGGAATTCCTTCCCTTTGCCTGTGTAGATTATATCAGCGCACGCGCACACCCGTACGTACTGCCCTTTCCTACATGTTCTCTAATATCCTACAAAAGTTGTTACTGGAGCATAATGTCTTCGCCATAATGGCTTTTGAGGCTTGGTCTCCACTACAAAGCCAGCCCGGCATAAAAGGAACGAGACTGGAACACGCTCCCAATCTGTCCCTACGCACTATATGGTGGAGGTGCTCCCTACGCCCCCGCCGCGTGTCCCTAAAAGGTCAGCTGTAAATTATCAGTCAGAGGGACAGGGGACCAATGATCCCAATGGAGTACAACTGGGGCAACAAACAGCCCAGAGGCCATGCCATTGAATACATTAGCATGAATCTGAATAATAGGTATGTGTTTCCGCGTCACACACTATATATGCAGGTGAATGGGGAGGGGACATAGCAGAGCTGGTACAGAAATCTAAATCTGATGCTGGCAGCTCTCAACATCCTCTATTAATATCTGGGAGCTTCTTTCTTTCCGGGTCTTTGATTATCGTTTTATTGTAACACAACTTGCAATTAAAACACAGGGAAAAAAATAAAAAAATGATGTTGAGCAATTATTTCCCGTGTGATGTGAGATGATGAGCTGCGCAGTGGAACACTGCGAGCCCACCTGGCGCAGTCCCCTGTGCAGCTTGCACGCGGCCGCGCAGTTGTTTGGAAGGCTCTGGATGCATTAAACATCAGTTGTAACAAAACACAAACAATCTAATTACATGCTTCAAGGTTATCGTTACACACCCGGCTTTCTTGTTCATTGGTCTCAGGGCAGGGACAGCTAGAGGTGACAAGAAGTAAGACTGTGATACCATGTATCACAGCAGGGGGGGAGGGGGGGAGGGAACTGCTCAATTGTCTCCTGAAAAACAGGATTTGGGTGCAATTTCTGCAATATTTGTTTTAAAAGAAACAGAGCACTTTCCGAGTTCCCATTAGATACGGAATGTTACCTTTGGGATACACACGGCAGTCACTTCATTTGTGATTACCCATTATCCTGGTAATTGCATTTCAAATGCTTTTACAAGCTCCAAATGTGTTTGAATATTTGTGCCCCCCCCCCCCCCCCCCCCAAATACTTGAGGGCACAGAACCTTGCATTGGTTAATTCACAGCAGTACGCAGCCTATCATGGTCGATAACTAGGGGATCACACTATCTCGCGCCCATGAATCTGGCTAGCAGCCATGTTTGGATATATCATTTCGTATTTTATACAAGAATATATTGTGTTAGCTACCTGTGATTGAGAGATATGTCTCTGTTTTGGTCCAGTTGTATCTGATTCTTATATTTGTTGCTTTATCATGCCACATTCCCTGGGATAGAGCTGATTGCCTGGCTTACACTGTTGCATGTAAAGTACACACTCTGGTGCCTATGACCTAAGCATCGCAAATGGGTTTTTGTGCAGGAAACTTGGTGCATGTCAAAGTCAACTTCAATTCTTGCACCTGTGTGCCAAACTCAAATTTCTCCATCTGTGCCCCCCAAAAATACATTTTTACCGGTCTTGGTGCGCAGGAATGGACTGTGCTTAGGTTCAAATGTAAATGGTATGTACGCAAAAATATTATTTACGCGCGCCTCAAAATCAATTAAATGTGCGTCAAAATAATCCACCAAATTCAACTTAGCGAAAACCATAAAAAGATTTGGGGGGGCTTATTCTATATTAGCCGAAGCGGCCAATTGGGCCATTTTTAGACGAAAGTCTCTATTAAAGTCAATGAGTAATTTTGGACAAAAACAGATGTTTACTCTATCTACAGTATCTCAATGTCTTGTAAAGCACATACACAGAGCGAACCCTGCTCCGATGTGACTATCTATCTCACTGCCTTGTAAAGCACATACACAGAGCGAGCCCTGCTCCGATGTGACTATCTCAATGTCTTGTAAAGCACATACACAGAGCGAACCCTGCTCCGATGTGACTAACTATCTCAATGCCTTGTAAAGCACATACAGAGCTAACCCTGCTCCGATGTGACTATCTATCTCAATGCCTTGTAAAGCACATACAGAGCGAGCCCTGCTCTGATGTGACTAACTATCTCAATGCCTTGTAAAGCACATACAGAGCGAACCCTGCTCCGATGTGACTATCTATCTCAATGTCTTGTAAAGCACACACAGAGCGAACCCTGCTCCGATGTGACTAACTATCTCAATGCCTTGTAAAGCACATACAGAGCGAACCCTGCTCCGATGTGACTATCTATCTCAATGTCTTGTAAAGCACATACAGAGTGAACCCTGCTCCGATGTGACTATCTCAATGCCTTGTAAAGCACATACACAGAGCGAACCCTGCTCCGATGTGACTATCTCAATGCCTTGTAAAGCACATACAGAGCGAGCCCTGCTCCGATGTGACTATCTCAATGCCTTGTAAAGCACATACAGAGCGAACCCTGCTCCGATGTGACTATCATCTCAAGCATTTTTTTGTAAAGGCAATACACAGAGGAACCTACTGTCCGATGTGACTATCTCAATGACTCTGTGTAAAGCAATACAGAGCGAACCCTGCTCCGATGTGATTCTACTCAATGCCTTGTAAAGCACATACACAGAGCAGAACCCTGCTCCGGTGTGACTATCTCATGTCTTGACTTTGTAAAAGCAATACAAAATGCAGATCCTGCTCCGGCTTTGGACTACTATCTCAATGCCTTGTAAAGCAAATACACAGAGCGAACCTGTCCTTTCGTGTGACTATCATCTCAATGTTGGTAAAGCACTTACCAGAGCGAACCCTGCCAGATGTGACTATCTATATCAATGTCCTTGTAAAGAACATACACAGAGCGAACCCGCTCCAATGTGACTATCTATCTCAATGCCTTGTAAAAGCACTTAACAGAGGAACCCTGTCTCCAATGTGGACTATCTATGTGCCTTGTAAAGCATAACAAGAGCGAACCATCTCGATGTTTATATCTTCAATGCTTTTAAACACATACAGAGCGTACCCTGCTCCGATGTGACTATCTATCTCAATGTGCCCTTGATAAAGTCACATACAGAGCGTAACCTCTGCGTCCGATGTGATAACTATCCTCAAGTCTTGTAAAAGCACATAAGAGCGACAACCTGCGCCATGCTTGTTGACTATCTATCCATAGCTTGTAATAGCTCATAACCAGAGCGAATCCCTGCACGATGTCTTCGTTGACTCTTCCATGCCTTGTAAAGCACATACAAGACGAGCCATTTTGCTCCGTGTTGGAACTATCTCGGTCCTTGCATATAGCATCATTACACAGAGCGAACCCTGCCTTCCGTTTTTTTCCGTGTGAATATCTCAATGTCTTGTAAAGCACATACAACAGACGAGATTCTGCTCCGATTTTGAACTATCTATCCAAGCTGCCTTGTAAGCACATACACAGCAAACCCTGCTCCACTTGTTCGGAACTATTTCTCAATGCCTGTAAAAGTCCTATTATAGCGTAACTGCCTCCGATGTGACTGTCTATCTCAGATGCTTCTTTTGTAAAGCACAGTACATGAGCGAACCCTGCGTCGCAGTGGATCTATCTCAATGTCTGTAAGAACCTACACAGATCGCGAACCCCTGCTCCATTATGTGACATCTTATTGCCTTGTAATAGCACTAAACCAGAGCGAACACCCTGCTCCGTTCGATGGGACTATCATTCATGCACTCATGCTGAAATCACATACAGATGCGATTACCCTGCGCCGATGTACGTTCTTCAATGACTTGTAAAGCCGTTACACGATCAGAAGCGAGACCCTGCTCCGATTGTGACTTCTATCTTCAATGCACTTGTAAAGCACAAAGAGCGAACCCTGTCCCGATGTGACTAATCAATGCTTCTGGAAGCCCATACGAGCGAATCATGCTCCGATGTGTGACTATCTCAATGCCTTTGTAAAGCACATACAGAGCGAACCCGTCCGATTGTGACTATCTAGTCAGTGCCTTGTAAAGCACATACACAGAGCGAACCCTGCTCCGATGTGACTATTCAATGTCTGTTAAAGCACAATACAGAGCGAGCCCTGCTCCGGTTTTGGACTATTAGGTGCCTTGTGAAGCACATCATGAGCGAACCTGCTTCGATGTGACTATCTCATGCCTTGTAAAGCAACACACAGAGCGAGCCCTGTGATCCGATGTGACTATCTCAGTGTCGTGTAAAGCACATACAGCGAGCGCACCCTGCTCTGATGTGACTATCTCAATGATCTTGTAAAGCACATCACAGAGCGAACCCTGTCCGCGATGTGACTATCTATGTGCCTTGTTAAAGACATACACGAGCGAGCCCTGCTTCGATCTGTGAATATCTCAAGGTCTTGTAAAGCAACATACAGAGCGAACTGCTCCGATGTGACTACTCTTTCAATGCGTGTAATGCACTATACAGAGCGAACCCGCTCTGATTGTGACTTATCTTAATATTTGTAAAGCACATACAGAGCGAACCCTGCTCCGATGTGACTACTTCTCAATGTCTTGTTAAAGCACCTACACAGAGCGAGCCCTGCCTTACCATGTTAGGGCCTATCTCCATGTGCTACTTGCTAATAGAAAATACACAGAGCGAGCCCTGCTCGATGTGACTATCTCAATTTTCTGGTAAAGCACCATACACAGACGCGAACCTGCTCCGATGTGGACTATCTCTAAGTCTTGTAAAGCACTCACACAGAGCGAACCCTGCTCCGTTTATCTTGGATATCTCAAGCCTGTACTGTTAAAGCACATACATCAGAGCTGAACCGCTGCTCCTTGATGTTGTTGGACATCTATCTCAGTGTCTTTGTATAGCACACACAGGAGCGAGCCCTTGCTCAGATATCAATTCCTTAATAGTGTTACAGTCCAATGAAGTTGCTACAGTATGTCTCAACCATTAAAATGTATTTGAGATGCAGCAGGGATGTGTCATGTAAAATATAGCTATAATTAATATATACACAAATAATTCAGATTTACTAATAGTATAAATGAAAAAAAATACACAGTAGTTTATGTTTAATTGAATTGTATCAATCAGGTATTTGAACATGTCAAAAATAATTCAACAATTCTTTCAAAGTGCAGGTCTCCTCTAGGACAGAGATACACAGTGCAGGCTCCTCTAGGACAGGGAACACAGTGCAGGTCTCCTCTGGGCAGGGTACAGAGGAGGTCCCTAGGTACAGAGTACACAAGGCAGTGTCTCCTCTAGGACAGACAGAGATACACAGTGCAGGTTCTCCTTAGGGACAGTAGATACAACAGGTGCAGGTCTCCTTCTAGGACAGAGGTACACAGTGCAAGGTCTCTCTAACAGAGGTAACAGTCCTCAGGACAGCGGTACACAGTGCCGGTCTCCTCTAGGACAGAGGTAAACATGCGGTCTCCTCTAGGACAGAGAACAACATGGCAGGTCTCCTCTAGGACAGAGGTACACAGTGCAGGTCTCCTCTAGGACAGCGATGGTTAACAATGCAGGTCTCCTCTAGGACAGAGATACACAGTGCAGGTTCCTCAGGACAGAAGTGTACACAGTGCAGGTCTTCCTCTTAGGACAGAGGTACACAGGCAGGTCTCCTCTGGGACAGAGATACCACAGTGCATGGTCCTCCCTAGACGAGAGTAAACAGTGCAGGTCTCTCTAGGGACAGAGATACAAAGTGCAGGTCTCCTCTTGAGGACAGAGATACACAGTGCAAGGTCTCCTCTGGACAGGATACACAGTGGCAGGTTCTCCTCGGGGGACAGATTTATGACACAGTGCAGGTCTTCTCTAGGACAGAGATACACAGTCCAGGTGTCCTCTTTAGGACAGGGTACACGCAGCGGTTCCTCTAGGACAGAGTACACAGTGCGTCTTCTCTCTATGGAACGAGATACACAGTGCAGTCTCCTCTGGGACAAGACTTGGACATCAGTTGCAGGTCTCCATCTGTAGGGACAGGCGGGTACACAGTGCGTCTCCCTAGGACAGATGGTACACAGTGAATGGTCTCCTTCTAGGAAGAGGTTCACAGTGCGGTTTTACTCTAGGACAGGAGATAACAGTCTGAGGTTCTCTCTCTAGGAAGAGGTACAGAGAGGTACCTTCAGCCGAGATCAAGCAGGTCTCCTGCTATGGACAGATGATACACGTGCAGGTCTCCTCTTGTAATCAGAGATACACCGTATCGGTCTCCCTCGGACCAGAGATACAAGTGCGGCTCTTCTCTGGGACAGAGATACACAGTGCAGGGTCTCTCTGGGTGACAGAGATACACAGTGGCAGTGTCTCCTATGGGACGAGAAGATACACAGGGGCAGGTTCCTACGGACAGGTCACGGTGTTCGATAGGATTTCAGGACTACATCAGGGAGGTCTCCCTCTAGGATTCAGAGGATGACCACAGGCAGTTCTCTCTGTCTAGGACACGAGACACACAGTGAGGTTCTCCTTCTTAGGACGATGGCTTTGGTACACGTGAGGTGCATGTCAGCTTCTAGGACCTTAGCCACCAGTGCAGGTCTCCCTAGGACAGATTAGTGGTACCTAAGTGCACGGTCTCTTACCTGGGGACAGAGATACACAGTGCAAGTTCCTCAAAGAGGTCTACAAGTTCGGTTCTGACACAAGGCAGGCTTCACTCTAGGACGAGGTACTACAGTGCAGGTCTCCTCTAGTGAACATGAGATACACAGTGAGGTTCTCCTATTAGGACAGAGATACACATGTGCAGGTCTACCTCTAGGACAGAGTGATAACACAAGTGCAGGTTTCTCTTAGGACAGTAGTGTACACAGTGCAGGTCTCCTCTAGGGCAGGGACAGACAGAGAGTCTACTACATATCGTTATAATGAAGATCTCCATTTATGTGACAGCCAAGACAGCGGAATACACAACGTGCATGTTCCTATGGACTGTCATCCATTTTGGAAGCATTGGATTAGCTCTCGTGGCTGAATACTATACACCTCATACATCGACCGTGGCCCCTGCAGACCCACTTACCAGAACACCCTCCACTGTCTCTATTCGTTCTTCCGCATATATCCAATTGATGGGAAGCTCTTAAGGCAAGGGACTTCCTTTCCCTAAATGTGTTACTTTTCTGTCTGAACGAGGTATTCCCATTATGTGTTATTTGTATTATTGTTTATTATATTTATTAGGGGGAGAGAGAGGAGGATGGGCAAGGGGGAGGAAGGAGGGTGGAATGCGCGTTTGTTTTAGGGAAAGGAAGTGGCGGCGTTATGGATGAAAGTATTAAAGATTAGATACGGACATACACACATACAACAGACCAGACAGTACACACAGACAGTAGCACAGAGACAAACAGATCAAATCATACATGACATCAGACAGAGCATTACAAAACAGAGCATTGCACAGGGGACAGTACAGACCAGGCAGATGCAAGTTGATTGTTCCTTTTTTGGCAGACATTGACACAGAGACATAATCAATCACTACACAGACGATCGAGAAAGAAACAGAAGGACAGACGGATCATTCAGATACAGATCCTATGGGAGGAGGACATGACAGAAAACATGAACATAGGGATTCATATCCAGACATCACACAGGACCATTCAGACTATGACACACAGACAGACAAAAATCGAGGACATTCATCAAACCCTTCATGAAATACACTTCCAGACAGACAGACATCACAGACAAACAAACTCTAGGACACACAAATCAGAACACAGTGGATAAGACATCATGAGAAAAATACAGATCACACACTAGATTTCTAGACCAGTATCTTCACGACAATTACTTATACTAAACATTACACACAGACCACGAGTATGACACACACATAAGGACAGACAACACAGTACTAAAACAAACATAAAACACACATACATTGTACAAACATACACCATCACATACACACAGCTACATACAAAATACACTACATTCATAATATAATACCACACAACAATTACAGACCGTTAGCCACATGACATACAGATTACCCACATACAACATCTCACACACATAATACATACACACATTCAAAACAGACACATCACTCCAAAACCATACACACACAAACATACACACACATACATACACACACACATCTGGGGAGGTCCAGTTCCTGAGACATACTTCACTATTTTTCTCCTTTTCACTTTTCCTCTTCTTCCTAATTTTTTTGTGCCTAGGTATTTATTTTAAAAGATACGCACTCTATCATGATATTTTTGATATTTCTCGCTCAATCCCCACGAACATTTGCACAATTGTATGTCTGTTACGTGGATTAACATTATATAAGAAGCATAATATAAAAAATAACCTGATGTTAGCTAAACTGATGTCACTGTATTATATCAACAAGTACAGTACCAGGTACACTGCGGGAGGTTCATGTTCATTAAACAAGTTTTCCTTCGTAGCTTGTAGATGTGTTAAAAACGGTTGTAATCTAATCTGAAATACTAAAATTACTATAGTGTCCTCCTCCTGCTGAAACGCGCGCCCAAGGACGAGAACGCAGTGATCCAGCTGCTCCCACTCCTGAACGATACGTTGTTTTTTTATAAATGAGTATTTTCAGTCCTCCTAGCGACCATCCTTCATCAGGGAGCATTTCATGGAAGCGTTTTGGACCATCATTTTTGCTCAAGCACTTTATAACGCGCTTATCCTCTTCGCTAAACACCATTTGGTAACTATGCACTTGATGAGGTCATCACGCCATCACCAATTCCAAAGAATATATGTTAGATTATCAAATATTTCCTAAAATGTAATAAACTACTGTGACAGACCTATATGTATATAGTATATACAGTATACAGTATATACTGTGACAGACCTATAATTGCTCACATTTTCAGAGCATGATGAAAAATGAAAGGGGTCCTGTTTTTCTGAACACAGCGTATATATACATACACCTGTCTTTCTATATAAAGATAATGATATATTATAGTACACTTTATAGTTCTACTAATAGCATGTTCTGCAGTACCTTGCATGATACTGCACTGCGCATTTTAGGATCTTGCGTTACTGCATAGGACACGCTTGTTCATTTAAAATAGATGCCGGGCACAAGTTTCCAGCATAACCCAAAGTTCTCCTTGTTCAATGCTGCACAGCCCCTGTAAAAAAGCCGCTCTGCTTCCCTGATCCACACGCGAACGCAGCCTGACCCAGGATCAGTCCCTCTTCGGATCCCCGCTATTAATTAGTGATGGGTTTCCTGGAGGTGATTGTTTAATTAATATGCTGCCTGCCCTACCTGCTGCATATCATTTTAACAAGATGAGACACCGTGGGACACAAGGTCAGAGGCAGGTCCCCTGTCAGGGCCGGACTATTATCAGTGTCACATTATTAATCCCTATTAATATGTATGCTTCTGGCAACCACACCATGTGGAATGTGCTAATATATCACCCGCGTACTGTCTGAATGTCCAGCAGAGGATCACGTGTGTGGGCAAGAAAGGGATTAAAGATTATTTATGTTAGCACCTTTTTATTTTACCTCTGTTTATCTATGTGATATGAAACAGGTTAAAAAAAAGTGTCTTGTTTCACTAGAATGTCCCTTCCGTATGCACCCTCAGATTAGAGAGGTACAAGTCCTAAATATGCAATCTTTGGTATATTCTAAGAGTTGTGTTCCTTTAGTTATGGAAGAAACAGAGGTTATTTGTGAGACATACACACTTTGGGCCATACTGTATTTACCATGTGGCGATATTTGCCTTCCAGCCGAGTCACCTAAATGGGTCTCCCGGCGAAAGAAGATGTTTTATGGCATAACACGGCTTAGTAAATATGGGCCCCTGGGTCCAATTTAGAAAACAGTGCTGAGACTTACAGCACCATGAGGTCCATTCAAGTAAACGGGTCTTTAAGGTGTGCCAAGGCTTAGCAGTGTTTAGTAAATCTGAACCTTAATGCACTTGGAAACCTTTGTTTCAGCTTGCTATGGCCTTGTAACCATTTAATTCCCAATGCTGATGGTGAACAGAAGAATATGACACAGCTCGGTCTGCTTCTGAGACCAGCTCCTACTGTAGCTGCCGGACGTGATCAGAAACCAGCTTCTTGTCTACTGTAGCTTCAGTATCCTTTAACTGCTGTGGTAAGGTCTCAATCTCTGCTTAGAACACAGCTAGCATCAGGGACAACGCTCTAAACTCCCTCTACAGTTACAGCAGCTGGATGTTTGTTATGGTATTCGGAAAAGTTCAACCAGCACTGCACTGTCTCACCCAAAACCATTATCTTACAGTACCTGAATACTACATTTATGCAAATAACCGCGGGCTGAAATTGTAAGTGTGCATTTTTAACCATTTCTTTTCAGAAGCGTCTCTTCCGCTCTTTACCTATAGTGTATGTATATGTGTATATATATATATATATATATATATATATATATATATATATATATACCTATAGTGTATGTATATATACAGCAGGGCCCCGCTTCTCGGCACCCCCGTTTTTCGGCGATCCACTGATACGGCGGCACCGAGAAGGGGGCCGCCACCTTGGATCCTCAGTCGCGCATGCGCGGAACGGACGGGTGCGCCCGGCACACATGCGCAGACCGCAGTTTTGCGCATGCAAAATAACTGAAAATCGCCGGATCCGCTTTCTGGCGATTTTCACTATACGGCGGGCCCCTGGAACGGAACCCGCCATATACCCGGGGCCCTCCTGTATATATATATATATATATATATCATACCAACTACAGTACTACACTGATAAGCTTTCTACTAATATACAACAGGAGCATGCTGCATTGTATCTATGAGTTCTAACTATAGTAGCTAAATGTATCTGCCAAGATAGCTATGCTGCAAAATTCACAAGGGTAAAATAATATAACAAAGTGGAATCACAATTTACTACTAGGACCTTATTCTAAATTGGCTGAGGTTGTTTGCACAATTTTAGCAAAGTGTTATTCTGCCTTCAAGGGAATAGGACCTGGCCGTTCAGGAATAAAGCAAAGCCACCCCACAGCACCCTGAATAGGAGCATAGCCACCCCACAGCACCCTGAATAGGAGCATAGCCACCCCACAGCACCCTGAATAGGAGCATAGCCACCCCACAGCACCCTGAATAGGAGCGTAGCCAGAATGTATTGTGCATGTCTGTTATTTTCTAGGCACACCAGGAAACAAAGGGCTTTTATTTGCAAATTCCAACTAAAGAGTTGTCAAAATCAGACATATTTTTTGATCAATACCCATTTTTCAGGCAGAGGAGCCAGAAATAAATCTCAAGTTCCACAAAAGTAAAGCTTGATAAATTCTGCCCACAATGCATAAATACATACTGTACTTCATGTCCCCAATCATACCTAATTAAGTACTTTTAAAGCTAATTCTCTGACCTCCTACTGAAAAACCATGTTTAATTATTTTGTGTATAATGTTCACCGCCCAGACCTTTCACGCTCACTTCATTATTTTAAAATAATGTTGTTATCATGAATAATAACTGCGTCTCCGTTCTCATTACAAGGTTGGGACGTTCTAATTAAGATTGCCTTCTTGTTCTGCGGCACTAAAAGAATTCACAGTACTTTACATTAGAAATATACAAACAATTATCTGGTCCTGACTCTTACATGCTCTGCAGCTGCAAAGAGATCACGTAGTATTTTCATCCATGTTTTGCAACCAAAAGCTGTTCAAAGCAGCCTAATGGTAAAAATAGGTGTGAAACTCCCTTTCTGCTACGTCTGTCCCTGTGCAAATCTCGAGTGGGGTCAATTCTAAAGATATTCTTTGATACGGTTGAAACTCTTTACATCAGATGTACATTCAGATGTTGCGAGACTTACTCGCTCTGACTCCGAAAATAGTGCATTCGCAGTTGCGCCGTGGGTGGGTCCATGCTTCTGGATCGTGCCCACGCGTGGCGATAATCCTCCAGCAGCTTGCCCCAGTGCCGGAAACGGAAAGATTTGCCTTGTAAGGCCTTAACAGCTTGTTTATCTCGTTAGTCTATTAAAAGGTATAACTATGAGGCTGTGGCGCTATCACCGCCCACATTGAAGCTCCGCCGACCATATTGGTTCCAGGCATCACTCCTCACTTCCGCCCACACTGCAGCTACTGCAGCCATCTTGGTTATTGATGTTCTGAAGCAGGACTTCCTCCAGGAAGTTGCCAGAGCATGGTTTCTGTTTGTTCCAGTAAGACTCCTGCGTTCCTGTTCTTTTGTACCCAGGCTCTGACCCCGACCATGCCCCTCTGCTGCCTGCCTTGACTCCAGCCTGTGACCCCGACCTTGCACCTCTGCCAGCTTCGACCCCGACGTTGCCCCTCTGCTGCCTGCCTTGACCCCAGTCTGTGACCCCGATCTTGCCCCTCTGCTGCCTGCGTCGACCCCAGCCTATGACCCGACCTTGCACCTCTGCCAGCCTCGACCCCGACGTTGCCCCTCTGACTGCCTCGACCCCAGTTTGTGACCCCGACCTTGCCCCTCTGCTGCCTGCCTCGACCCCAGCCTATGACCCGACCTTGCACCTCTGCCTGCCTCGACCCCGACCTTACCCCTCTGCCGCCTGCCTCGACCCCAGCCTGTGACCCTGACATTGCACCTCTGCCACCTCCCTCGACCCCAGTCTGTGACCCTGACATTGCACCTCTGCCACCTGCCTCGACCCCAGCCTGTGACCCTGACCACTCTATTCTCAATTCAGGACCCTCTCGGTTCAGGTCGGTGATTTGATATTTCACCTCAGCCCTGAGAATCGCTTCCTGTTTAGAGACGAGCGTCGTTACAATAATATCTCAGAGGAAACACGCAGATAGTGAATTCGCAGTTGCGCTGTGGGGGGTCGATGCAGTATTTTGCACCCACGATTGCAGTCAGGAGACTTTGACAAATAATACTCCCTAGTTAATATGCTGTGAAGTAGTCTTCTGTGCTGCACTGAAGTGATCTCTTCTCCAGTGCTGGAAACACCGCTTTACAGCATATTGAGACCTCAAGGGGCCATTACGACTGTCCCCCCCCCTGCCCCTGCCCCCCCCCCCCCCCCCCAATCACCCTTTCTCCTGCGTTTTCTGACGTCAGAAAGTAATGTGGCGCCGTGTTGCCATGGCAACGCCACGTCATGTGACGTCGCGGCATCATTTGACGATGTGTTGCCATGGTGACACGTCGCCAGAGACAAGGTAAGGGACTTACAGAGACCTTGCACGCTCTCCTGGAATTTAATTAAAATGTAGTGGGGAAGAACACGGGGCCCCTGTAAGCGCCGCGCCCCCTCCCAGAAAATCTCCCCCCCCCCCCCCCCCCAGTTTGTGCAGCGAATGTACGTTTCCATGTGCTACAGTGAGCAATTCGATGAGCGATTATATGGAGATTGGGGGAGAGGTTGTATGGAGAAATAAGGGGATTTGGGGGTACCTTTATTACAAAAGGATTTCAAAAGTTTGACATTTTCCGTAATCTTTCTTCCTTTTTTCTGCGTTAATAGAATCCTGATGCGGAGTAAAACTTAGTTGCTACATCGTATATATAAAAAGGACGGCATTTAGTTAACGCGTGTGGTACATTTCACGCCAACACGAATGGATGAGCCAGAAGACGGGGAGACGCTGCAAGACGCACATTGAAGGATACACCGCCTTCGGAATGTGGCGTTCTGTGTGTGTGTTTAGACAGAGAACGTACATATATACATTCCTTGGATGGGTTCTTGTAGCACGCCATTTCTACCAGGTACAAATAATGTGTCTCCAGCACTGCCCGGCTTTGAGAAGGCAGCATCGCACCTGAAAGCTGGTCATTACATATATTTTGTCAGCCCATATACAAAAAGGTATCGCCTATTACTGAAGTATTCATTCTTGCACAAATTCAGTTAGCTAGGTAATTAAAAGACAAGAAAAAAATATCTTCTTCATTATAAGCTTTGGTATTTTTTTATTTTATTTATAATCCTTTACTTTAATGAACCCTAATTAGGAAAAGATTCAAGACAGAAAGAAAACATTTTCTCTCGCATTTAATGACTTGCTTTATATTTTGTCTCACATCAACAGATCTTGGGGTAAAATAGGAAATGCGTACTGCAATTATAATTAAAGTGCTAATTATGAAGTGTGAAAGATAGCTAGAAGCAGAGGGGAATAGAACGGATATTGAGATCCTGGTGGTGGACTTCATATATATACGCCCAGATGATCATAATATGCCTAGTCAATACATATACAAATTTTTTTTTTAGTTAACCCTTCTAAATTTCTACAATTCTGATTATTAAAAAAATATGTATCTGCAGCAGTTATTTTGTAACTCAGAGATTTGGCGAATGTAAACAAAATGCACAATTTGGCGTTTTCCCCATCGTGTTCTACTTTCGCTGAAAATTCTCTACTCTCTAATCTCTATGGGTAACGTGATGATATAATACGTTTCTAGATATAGCATTGCAACGCTATACATAAGATTTTTCAGGCTCAGTAAGACCCTGCCCCAAAAGGCTTACAATCTGATTTTGCTGCCTGGGGAAATGACTTGTCCAAGGTCACAGCAGAGGTGACACTAGGATTCAGGCCAGGCTCTCCCAATTCAAAGGCAGTGACATTAGCACTGAGCTACTCCTGTTCCCCACAGGATACCCATCAATATTAAAGACATAAAACTGTGCACGTTCTCCAGCAGACTGTAAATAGGAGTCATCATACATTACCTGCCCGTCTGCAATATACCAGATATACTGAAGAGAACAAAGTCCGTGATCACCACTTTGCCATTGTCGTAGAAAACATTTTTTGACTTGAGATCCTTGTGTAGAATGCCCTTGGCATGCAGGTACCCCATTCCCTAAAAGGCATAAATGGATAAGAAGCGGTCAGGAGAATCATAAGATAGGGAAGGAACGAGAAAACAAAGAACCCATCATCCCAGCTAAAGTGAACTGCAGGGGTTACATCCAAGTTAGACACCTAGAAAAGAATATCAATCGTATTCCCTAAAGTGCCAGGAAATCAGTGCATTATTCACTGAGCAAAGCAGCAATAAAAACAGGGTGTTCTCACCGTACTCAATAAGGAATATATCACCCAAAATATCACCGCTAAAATAACTTGTTATGTGGGGTACTGTATGACTTGTCTTTGTCCCGGCTCCCATCAGATGTAAAATAAGCAAACCAGCCGGTGTTATAAAGGAGACATGAGTGTGATCGCCATCTCATTGCTATAGTTTGGCCGGGCAATCAGAGAATAGTCTCTGTGCTGCTCAGAGACCCAGAAGTAATGCCCTGGATGTCCCAGGAGCTTCACATATGGATGTCCCAGGAGCTTCACAGGTGGATGTCCCAGGAGCTTCACATGTGGATGTCCCAGGAGCTTCACATGTGGATGTCCCAGGAGCTTCACATGTGGATGTCCCAGGAGCTTCACATATGGATTGTCCCGAAGCTTCACATATGTATGTCCGCAGAGCTTCACATATGGATGTCCCAGGATCTTCACATATGGATGTCCCAGGAGCTTCACATATGGATGTCGCCCAGGAGCTTCACATTGGATTTTCCCAGAGCTCACATTGTGGATGTCCCAGGAGCTTCACATGTGGATGTCCCAGGAGCTTCACATATGGATGTCCCAGGAGCTTCTTCAGGTCTGGAGAATGATTGCAAAGCTGCTCCTTATAGTGCGGGAACACTATAAAATAAAATACAACAAGGACAATATTTACTAAGCCGGGTTACGCTATAGGACACCTTATAACAGGGGCGCGCAATCTTCTCCCCCCCCTGCCGGCTCTCCCTCCCTCGCGCCCCTCAGTTTGCGCCCCCCTGCCTTACAGCCCCATTCATTTGAAAGGAATGTATTGACGTAGCAGTGATGGACGGTGTCCTATATAGTAGGGAAATCGAAATAGTAGTACGGTTTAGTAAATATGGCCCCAAATGGCTGCATAATGCCATTTTATTAGGGTCTCTAATTGTGGTTGAGAAGGTCCTTGTAAGGGTGATGATATCTGTCTTAATTTAAAAAAAAGGTTTTAAAAGGCATGTGATTTATTAACTGTTCAGATTTTCAACGCGCGTGAACGGTAAGGAATTGCTATATCGTTTGTCAGCTCCAGACAATGAATGAGACGCAGTTGGATGTGTCCTAGTGAACGCCACGGCCTCGTAAGGGCGCTTTCTATTCCAAAAGAGCTTTTCCGGAGACCGAGGGAGGCTTCGTGCTTCATCACTCCGACTCATTTATTTCCAGAGGGCAGTGATTGAAACGCGTCACATAACTCTTCCCAACCTGCACGCGGCTGGAGTGATCATCTCGGCATTCGTGGCCTCCTTTCCTTGTTTGTGAGCTCTGAGGATCATAACTCAAACTTCTTCTGTGACTAGAAAAATATCAATTGTGTCTTTAGCAGACCTTACAGAACGTGATGCACTTTCTAACTACGCGTGGAGAGGATTGCAAAAAGTAGGCAGGACTGTGTGACTGCAGATATATCAGATTAAAGGCATATACTGGAAGCAGATGAGTGTCTCAGAAAGAGTTAGCAATACTGCAAACAGGCACTGTAAATATACCAGCACTGTACCTAAATGCAGAAGGACCTCTTGTATTTCTTCCCAATACCAGGAGTTTTCCCGTGGTAGGAGCGGGACAGCTCTGCAGAAAGATAACAGAACAGCTACAGGGCCCTGAAGATCTATAGCAGGGCATCTGCACAGGCGGACCATGAAGGGCCTGGAGGTGACCCTTTTAGACTCGCTGCTCCTGCTAATTTCACACTAGTTGCCTATTCAGCAAAGTCTAGTTTTTCACACTAAAACCTACTTGTAAATTAAGGTTCTGTATATATAGGACAGATGTTATAAACGCTTGTAAAATGTTGAAATATAGTCATTTGTATGTCTTTAAATATATCTAAAATGACCTTACAATAAGCGTGTGGCTCTTCTCTGATGTGGCCCCTACGGCGGAACAGGACCTTTGGTCATGGCTGTTTTGCCGCGACCAAATGACTGCTGGTGTTTGGCCACAAATGGACCCTCCGCCGCAGCCGATTCGCCGCTGGAATCCCCGCCGCTGGCCGCTTCTAAGGTAATTTTTATTGCCGTTTAGGATTTTAGTGCTTAGGGTAGGGTGTTAATTTAAGGGTTTTAATTGTTAGGGTAGGGAGTTCATTTAAGGGGTTTAAGGGTAAGGGCTTAGGTTAGGGGGTTTAAGGGTAAGGGCTTAGGTTAGGGGGTTTAAGGGTAGGGGCTTAGGTTAGGGGGTTTAAGGGTAAGGGCTTAGGTTAGGGGGTTTAAGGCACTTTCCCTAGAGGCAAGGTGGCCAAGGGCGGCAGGTTCTGGCACCGGGGTGAGTCACAGCAAAGCGCCGGTGGCCATTTGGTCACAGAGAAACGGCCACGAACCAATGTCCTAGATCACCCTACGGAGAACTAGTTGAAGAGCCCTGATTTATAGCGTCTATCTAGCAACATCTTCCTGACACAGTGACATGGGGCGTTGAGTAAAAATAGTACCCTGCAAGGTGCAAAGAAAATCCCGAGGTATTGTATGGGATGTTTCCGTTCAGAAAGAACGTCTTCCTTTCCAAAGAGTGAGTCTTACTCACTTACAGGTGTGTCCGTCTCAGAGACAAGCCAATCAGAGAGCAGCTGCATTCATGGAGGATACCACGAAGTGGGAAAGTTATGGAACAGTTGGGGACACGGTTTGGAGATACTTGAGCACAGGGGAGAGACACGGTTCCTTTTATTTGAATTCTGGAATTCTGTGATTAAACATATATACTTGATCCACTTGTTTTCTTGGTTCGGGGTTATGTCCTCCCCTCCCACCCCCCCCCCCCCCAAGAAGAGTGGAAAGGGGAGGATATTGGGGAAGAATTGTGCTAAGATAAGAGAGCAGAGCTGCAGCTGGGGAGAGCCGGGAGTGAGTGGATGTTATGGGGAAGTAGGTTATTTAGGAGACAATCATAACCATAAATAACTCAATGACAAAAGGCAAGATATAACTGATAGCAGATAGGGGCCACTCAACCCAGCTAAGAACAGGCTGTGAAGCCTCTCACTCCATTTGATCATTGGCTTTGTTGAATATTTAAAATGTTTGTGTGATTATGTCAAGGAGTATTGAATTAGTTTACTGTCTTAGCCTCAACTGCCATTGCTGGAAGGTTGTTTCATACAAACACTACACTTAAAGTTTAAAGCAAGCGTATTACTTTTTAGATGGTCTCATCTAATCCACTTTCTCAAGCAATGTCAACAAAATAGGTGATCAAATCTTTTTTATTATCTACAGTGGTGTTTTGTAGAGAATTGATATCTCAGCTAGAGCTGAAGGAGGGGCTCAGTGAGTAAAGACACTGACTGTGAACAACGACACTGAGTGTGAATCAGGGGAACCTGGTTCAGTTCCCGGTGTCGGCTCCTTGTAACCTTGGGCCTTTATCACTTTATCTCCCTGTGCCTCAGGCACCAAAAACATAGATTGTAAGCTCACCTGGGCAGGGACTGTGTCTGTAATAATCCTATGTACAATGCTGCTTATTGAGCGCTGCATTTTAAGTGTGAATCACTTTGCGCCCTATTTGGAAAGAAGCACATATTTATCAGCAAGAAACTCCATGTTGGGATTATGAAATGATTAGGAGTTTCTTGCTGATAAATAAGGCGACAGGACTCAACAAAAGAGCGTTCAGGACTCGGTTCCCACAAACACACGCTATAGACGTGTTTATCTATGTAATGTCTACATGTTATCCTTTGACTCTCACAGCCGCCACCAGACTAAGTTCTTTCAAAACTAAACCTGTCTCACATTTTAACTTGGTCTGTAACTGTTATATACGCCTATAATACAGTATATATTATCTCTAACTGTGCATGCAATGTCTTGTATATAATGTATAACCCTGCTTACTCATTGTAACTATGTATTTGTCATTATAACTCGGTGCCCAGGACATGCGTGAAAACGAGCGGTAACTCTCACTGTATTACTTCCTGGTAACACACGTTATAAATAAATAATATCAACAAAATGACTTAGAAATAGGTTGAATGTGATTTCCTGTAGAAAACGAGTTACAAGGCCATGACGTACCTGCCAGTGTATAAGGGCCCTGGCGGGCCCACCCGTAGCACATACAACGTACATCGTAAGGGCAATCAAGGACCAATGATGGTGACTCAGCCAAGGGCTGTACACATAACACTTACAGAAACGCTTCCACCGCACTATGACCTTTAACCTCTGGGTGGCCGGTGAAGAAGTTAATTAAGCCCGTGTGATCTTTCTGATGCATAAACCGTTTTGCTAGGAAAGCAGCTGCATCCCTCCGTGTCTGCTGTGCAGTTCTGCTACGCTGCAAACGCTCTATGATCCTTTGCTGTAAGAGGGGACTGCAGAGGTTAGGTTACCCTCCAACACGAAGAATACATTGTTGATTCTCGATTATATTCTCACCGCTTCATTAATGTATGTTCTTTAGGGCAGATTCACCCTTCACCTATATCCAATGCACTTACACCTACTGTATATCCAATGCACTTACACTTATATCCAGTGCACTTATAAACGTACTGTATCACCTCTCTGTATTTTGCATTGTCTGTACCCTTTGCAAAGTGCTGCATGCACTTAGATCGTAAGCTCTTTGGGGCAGGAGCTCCTTTTCCTAATGCATACTTTTAAATAGACGTGCTTATTCCTATTGTGTCATGTGTATTACTGCTGTAAAGCGCTGTGCACATGGATAGCTCTAAATAAATACAGATATACATACATATAAAGGTAAAACAGAGTGGTACATTTGCTGGCACGGCGTCTTACCTTCACAATCTCTTGTGCTATCTGTCTGGTCTTGTTGACGTCTAGAACAATTTTTGCATCCCTGACCACGGAGTACAGCGTTCTGCCCTTACACAAGCTGCAACACAAATGTACAATGTATTCAGTAGAGCGCTCAATCTCACACAGTATGTGTCTCTGGCTATTATTTTGTAGAGTGTGAATATTGTACAGTTGGTGTATATGACTTGCAGAGTGTTACTTAATAAACCACAAGCTTTTGTTTCCTTGCAAGTCTTACTCAGATGTACGGTTTAGAAGAGCGGTTCCCCCAACTTTTTCCACATTGTGCAGCCCCTGCGAGAAAATATTTGTTATGCAAACCCATAATTAATAAATCTTTTAAATAAATGTATAAAATTGCCTACTCATCAGACTATCGCTAACAATACTGATCGAATGATCCCAGACAGTGTCCTGAGCTCGTGGGGGGAACACGTTTAATAAGGCCCCAAACTTCTCCTCGGTGTGGGGAGGGGCGGTATAGCGGTCACTCACTGCGGGAGCTTCCAAACTCACGCCCCAGAATGCCCTGCTGCTGTGGATGCAAAGCATTGTGGGGAGCGTCTTTGGAAGCTCCTGCTGTGAGTGACAGTTATACCACACACGCTAAGGTGCAGTTTGGGGCCTTACTAAATGTGCAGTCCTCACACGGACTCAGGAACCCACTATACTGCCTGGGATCCGCCATCAAAGATTTTTTTAGGCAAGCCCCTTGGAGACACTTCATGATCCCCTAGGGGTTTCCGAACCCCCTGTTGGGATTCACTGAACATATATTGAAGTTGCAATATTCAGGCGGTCCTCGCTATCCGTCGTTTCACTTTACGACGGACGGCGTACCAACGCTTTACAATGTAACCCTATGGGCCGCGTTCCGACGCCTGAACGCCTTATCCGACGCTCCCCGCCACTGACTAACATGGGACTCACTATCCAACGCTTCTCCCAGAACGGATTCCGTTGGATAACCGAGGACCGCCTGTATTGATACCATGTAATACACTCTTCCTATTTTAAACCGTTGAATCCTAATAAGAGATGTGCAACATTTGCGCTCAAGTTGGCGAACCAGGGAAAATTGCCCTTTTTCCATCTGCCCCAATGGTCTGTTCCTCCTTTGCTTTTGCACAGGGAATGCCAGCACGCTGACAGCGCCCCCCCCCCCCTATGTGAAAAAACTTAACCCTTGAAGAGTAGCCCTCCTCCAGCAGCGTTGTGGCGTCATGACATCATGTGACATTGGTCACCATGGCAACGCAAAAAACCAGACACCTACATCTCGGTGAGAAGCGGTCCTGCTGGTCCGGGGGCCCCGCGCTCCTTCCTCCACTTGCCCCCCTCCGGTCAGGCGGAAGTAGGATCCCGGCGTCGACAGGAAGAGGGAGCGCGAGGCCCATGGCGGCCGCCCTGTTCGTCTTGCCCTAAGGCCGGCCCTTACCCCTTTCACTGCTAAGCAATGCGTTGCAGGCCTCTCTGGGAGTCAAAGCATTAACAATGCAGGAGCATTAGGGAGGAGGCTGTATTTGGAAACGGCTCCTCATTACTGCAGGTTTCAGAAGCTGCCTAAACAGAAACCTCCCAGATACCCAGCCAGGAAGGACATCACAACCACCGCACAGAAAGCTTCCCCAGCCGTGGGCAAACAGCGAAACACTCGCTTCTCGCACCTGTAATGAGAACGCCTGCACCGCCCGCGATGCGGCGCCTGGAACTGTATGCACCGCGGTTATATGGCCTCAGCCCGGAGTGACCTGCAGTGTCGCAAAGGGGTTAACTGATCCCATGACAGAAACATCCCAATAACAAGGCATCTCAGAATATACAGTATTACTGGCCCATCGTCAGAGAGTTTTTAATATGGTGTGAAAGTGTTAACACTTTGTTGGTGCTTCAATTGCAATAAACTACTTCAATATATACACAGGGTCAGTCTCTCCTGGGATCAAGAAGAACATGTGGCATTCTGGGTCTGTGGCCCCTCTGGCTCGCATAGGGTTAATAGGTTAGCTCCAGCTGATCGACGCTGTTTTTGGAATACTGGACAATTGGAAGCACTGGAAGCACAAAAAGTATGTGTTTAAACGTAACATTTCCTAGGTTAATACACGCTTTGAAGGGTCTTTAAACTCTCATTCCAATGTCTTTCAGTAATAAGACTGTTTGTCAGTGTTGAAGTCTACAGGTAAATTGTTTTCAGTTTTGCAAAGTAATTATGAAGCGATTATTAGTCAGAGATGAGCGTAATTAGCTGATATACTTGTATTCAGTGGAACCAAAGAAAAGGGAAACATTCATTTTTCAAAGGATACAAATAAGTTATACGTACACGGATTACACGGATAAGTGGGGAGGTTTATGTACCAAGCAAAGAGAAGTTTGTTTGCAAGACTTGCATTGGTTTGTAACCTGGTGATTAGCTAACACAGGCTGTTAACAGAGAGAAGTTTAACCTTTTGTGTGCTGGAAATTGAGTGGCATCCTTCAGGCTGCAGTGTAGCGATCACAAGGCACCACCACATGAGGTCGGAGTCACGGGAGCAAAAACTCCATAATGTAGGAGCCCCATCATAAAGCACCTGGGTACTGTTCAAAAGGACACTGCCCCAACGTCAAGGGGCACTTAAAGAGTTAAGCTACTTCAGACCCGCTACTTCAGACCCGGTGAACTTTTTGACCCAGAACAACGAGGGAAGAAATGATGCACAGCATTTAATATAACCCTATTATAAAAAGTGTCTTTCAACAGAAAATATACTCCCAGATACACCAGCCCCTAACTATGACGGCAAGATGACTTGTGTTGTTACATGGGGCACAGATTATAATGAGATGTATCACATTCTGCGTCTCTGCCCCAGCTTGCACCTTGGGGAGAGTCAGTAGGAGGAGTTGGGGGAGTTACATGGTGCACAGATTATAATGAGATGTATCACAGTCTGCGTCTCTGTCCCAGCTTGCACCTTGGGGAGAGTCAGTAGGATGAGTTGGGGGAGTTACATGATGCACAGATTATAATGAGATGTATCACATTCTGCGTCTCTGCCCCAGATACCTTCAGCACATCATCAGTTAATGGGACGAAACAAAGCCTGACTAATACCTTCAGCACATCATCAGTTAAAGGGACGAAACAAAGCCTGACTAATACCTTCAGCACATCATCAGTTAATGGGACGAAACAAAGCCTGACTGATACCTTCAGCACATCATCAGTTAAAGGGACGAAACAAAGCCTGACTAATACCTTCAGCACATCATCAGTTAATGGGACGAAACAAAGCCTGACTGATACCTTCAGCACATCATCAGTTAAAGGGACGAAACAAAGCCTGACTAATTTGCCCACGGTGCGGAGCTTACTATATGCGGCCTGTGAAGCCATCACCAACTACCACGGACCGGTGTGACGGACCAGCGGTTATGCCATGCGAAGTGGGACGCGTTGATGCTATCCATGTGAAGGGCCCGTGCGCCCTAACAGATGTTCCAGGGTGTCCATGCACCCTGGTTCCAGACTCGGTTCCAGAGCCGGAACCTCAGATGTTAGAACCACCAGGTAAGGTGACTACCCAGGGAGAGTTGGGAGCGCTTCCGCTAGTGGCGCAGAGGCGGGATCGCTTTCTGCTGATAGCCACCCGTGAATGCGAAGTGCCCCGTCGCCATTCCCCTGTGGAGGCGTCCCTACCCTCATTATCTTCTACCGACGATGGTAGCCGATCCTTAGTGATGCGCCAAGCGGCAAACCACCATCGTGAAGTTGACAAAGTGCCACATACCTTCCGAGTGGAGCGGCAGAGTCCAGAGACCACCACACGGTGAGCGTTGGTGCTCCCAGAACCCCAGAGAAGTCCCACGGCTATGGCGGTGCCCAGTGCAGCGGAGGCAGTACCTGCAACTGTTCCAGACGAACCGACGACCATAGTGAGCCAGCGGAGCGGTGAGGCACAAACCCTTTACTCCCTACAGGCTGCGATGGAGGTACCCAGAGAAGAGGCCCTGCTCGGCGCCTACTTCTACGAGGAGGAACGCCATGTACTTCCGGCGCAACCCCTGACTGATGACGAACTTGCGGTGCGGGACTTGGTTCTGTACCGGGATCCCGCAATGTCTCCACCAGATGACGTCACTTCCATGTCGACCGCCGGAGCGGAACGGGACTATGCTGATACCGCTCCGGTGAGTAATGCCCTCTCCAGGCGCAAAATGAAGCGCTATATATACAAGGTTGTGGGCATAGGGAAATGCCGGCCTGACGTGGTCGCGTCCAAGAAGCCAACACCACCAGTGGTAGGCCGTGGCCTAGCCCAAGTCAAGGACTTTGCCCCGGACATTGTTGTGCCCCAAACTCCAGCCCCTGGCCCCATTGCCATTGCCCCTGTCTCTGTCCCATCTAGTTCGGGTTCCCAACACAGGCACCATGGTTCACTTGGTAAACAGGAAGTCCCCAAGCTCTCAACTGATTACCGGGACTGGTGGGTTTGGTTCAGGACACTGGGGTTTCTGTTAATGTTGTTCATTTTGTACCTGTTGCTCGGGTAAAACCTTATGTGGCCCCGGTATCTGCGAGAGTTGCCAGAAATCGCCAAAAAGCCTTACTCTATTTTCACCAACTACAGGAGGGGGAAGTAGAGTTTGAAAGGGGTTCTGCTGATGAGCAGGAAAATTGGGATAGTAATAGTTCCATAGAGAATTGGGATCCTGAAGTATCAGACGAGAATTGGTATAATGAAGAAAGGGTGGGTTATACTGTAGCTCCAGGAAGTGCCTTAAAGAAGTGTACGGGCATGATCCTCTCAGATCACTAGCATCCATGTCCAAAATATTGGTTGTCTGCGGGTGCCCAGTATTCCTCCCCGAGTGTTATTGGACTTCCGCTCCAAACCCAATGGACCATGCTGTGCGCAGGCCACCCTAAGAGGGTATATTTTGCGAAAGTAGCATCCTGAGGGTAGGATAGTAAAAGAAACCGTAATACAGGATTCTTCACGTTGGAGAAATCCAAGTTATAGTTATCACCATCCCAAGGTGGGTATATACTTGTGGGTGCATATGACGTTATTAACTGTATGCCATGTTAATAACCATGTTACAATGCCATGTGTTACAGATTACTCATCTGCAGGATGGATCCGCAAATTTGGGTCCAAGTGGGGACCATTGGATTCCACCAGAGGGAGAGTGTAGCCCTGGCTTGTTTTGGGCTACCAGTCTGTCCTCCTCCTGTCAGTAAGCCCTTGTAGAGCAGGCCTGCCAGGAGTAATCATGGGTTTTCCCCAATCCTTTGCAGCTTCAGTGAGTCACAGGGGAGGCGGTGCAACCAGGCCTTGTATCCAATCAGGGACTCAGACCTGGTTCCTGCTTTCCCTGTACTTAATGAGCTGCACTTCCTGATTTAGTCAGTTGCCTCTACCCTTGAGAGAGGCCAGTCTAACCAAACCAGTTGTGCAGGGCTCCGCCAATCTGTGGGCCCTCCCTCAGGGGAGCTGTGGGGGACTATTCCTCTTACTCCACCAGGGAGTAAAAGAAGAGCCAGGACAGCTGTGGGGGCCCTGTTCCTACAGTGATTGTCCTGGGAAACATCCTGATGGTGAAGGCCCAAATAGCTGATTGTTGCTGTGCATGCTGTGAAGTCTACAGTGTACAATAAAATGTTCCTGTTTCACTATACCTTCCGCCTGAGGCTGCAATCTATCAGGGGAAGGGAAAAGAGAACTCTCCCGCAGGGATTGCTCCCCTCATTCCTGGGGCCTGCAAGAGATGGAGGCATGGTCACCATGTGTACAAATCAGTTTACAGTATACCCCAGAAGCCAGTTCTGACATCCCTACCACCATGCGGGAGACTCAGCTCTACTGTGAGCCAGCAGGTATGCACCACACACTCCATGTAGCAGCAAAATCTCCCAGGGGGGCAAGGGGGGGGGGGGATGGGGAATATGTGTTACATGTAATTAATGCATGCTTCATTTTGAGTATAGACCAGGGGTAACCAACTCCAGTCCTCAAGAACCCCAACAGGTCAAGTTTTCAGTATATCCCTGCTTCAGCACAGGTGGTGCAGTCTTCGACTGAACCACTGTTTAAGCCACCTGTGCTGAAACAGGGATAAACACTGTGTGGTAAATTGGTGCTAAAAACCAAAAAGGTACACCTAGAGAAAGTCCAACTCGGACGAAACGCGTTGGTGCGTGGTCCTATCCATAAACTGACCATTAAAGCATGATTTTTTACCCATCATTTGCGGTTGCTGACGCCCCCGCTGTGAGCTGTGCCCCTCTTCACCTCTGCTGTTCTGAAACAGGGATATCCTGAAAACATGACCTGTTGGTAGCCCCTTAGGACTGCCTAACCAGTCCTGGTAACTTGTGATAAATTCTCCCAGCTGCAGATCAAGCGCAAGAAAAAAACCATTATCAGATTTTCAGAGAGAAAAAGCTGTCATCAGCAGGTTCATTTTCATTGATAAATCTGGTTTCTTTGTTTTCTTCGCCGTTTTGTGGCTGGAAGCGTATATAGCAAAGTGCTGTGTACATGTTAAGCATCACAGATTAGTAAAGGAAGCACGGGGAACATTATTTTTTATTTTGTACAACATCTTATGAATATTAAGTAGAAATAGCCGCGGTAGTCCAGTAATGAAGAGAGGAGAACTCTGGGGAACTCGCCTTATAATATCAATCGTTAGTCCAAATAAAAAAGGTGAAGAAAAAATATTGTACCGGCGGTTCACAGTACAATATTTTTTTCTTCACTCGAATCCCGGGCTGGAGCACGCCAATACTGCGCACCGGAACAAGTCGCCGGATGACAGCGTTTGAGCGGCGGCAATGACGCGTCAAGTTCGTGAGTGCTGTACTTACGCCCTCAGGGGCTTGCTGAATGTGCTTGGGACGCCAGGATTTGTGAGGGTAGTGGCAGAGCTCAGAATTTGGTTACCATGGGGGTGCTTTATCTATTGGGCACACGGGTTAACTGTACCTCCTTACCACAACCTAGCCCCCGTCCTGATGCTAAGTGCATATTGCACACAGTCAGCCTTCTAATACGCGTGTGAGTACTTGGATTTGCTCAGTGGCAGCATTTACATACTTATATACTTATACAGTATATTTGTTGATATACTGCAATACCTTTCAGCATTTGTTTGAGCAAATTCTTGGAGTTTGTTCTCCGCATTACACAAATAAAAAAGGCCTCGCCTAATACTGAAGTACTCGTTTCCTCTGCATTATTTTACAAACAAAACGGTTTGTACAACCGAAAGGGAGATCTCTCTCGAATAAATCTCTTGTTAGCTAGAAAGGAAGTGGATGAAAGTAAATAATTAGTACCGTCCACCACTGACCCACAGTGCTTACAATCTCTTGCCAAACTGATAGTAACGGCGACACTGCTATAGTCACTCTGACGCGGGGTTTATATAACATTCCTCTGAGATCGCCACGGGAGTATCACTAGCACTCGCTCTCTTACGGATCACTTGCGTATAAAGGGGTCGCCCCCTCTAACAGAAGACAAAAGTTGCTGGAGGAACATTTCTAAATGTTATTTCAGAAACACAGACAGAGGGGAGCGTTTCCACTGGGGTCTGACTACTGAATAGGGTTTCCCCGGCTGCAGGAGTCGTGCAAACCCAGTGCAACAAAACAGCCATATTTATCAAGGGGAAAGAAAAGCATTGAAAGCAATGAGGGTTCTCCCTGTGCAGCCGTAAACACGCTTATCCCCTTTCTGTATCTGCGCATGCGTGCCCATATCTGTATGTAACTGCTTATATAATGATCGCATCTCTGTACCCCCATTGTACCGCGCTGCACAATATGGTGGCGCTTTGCACATAAACGACGACGATGATGATAATGATAATAATAAGTAACCCCCAAAGTCTCCCGACTGCAAAACTGGTGCAAAAAAGGAAACAAAATTGGGGCATGGGAGATAATGAAGGTCGTTTGTCAAAGTTTCCCCCCCACTGCAAAATTGTGCAAAACCCCTGTGCAAAAAATACGGCACCACATTCATTCAATGAGAACATCCCCCTGGTTTCAATAGGAAAGTTCAGTAACTTCTCCCCTCCCCTTGTTTTTGCAGCCAGGGGACTTTTATAATTAGGCACCAATGTATTACATTCTCCCACCTGCAAGGCCAGCACGCAGATAGGGGCCATTACAGGGTGCGTTGTGCATATACCTGCTGGCAACAGGAGGGCTGAGTCGTCCACTGATGGTAGTTGGGACACAGGACCAGGCTTCTGGGGTTCATACCCCACATATCTCCTTAGCAGTGCAGCGCCTCCATCTGCCGTAGGCTCCAGGAACTGAAGGTGATCTCCCACGGTAGAACTTATTACCTCTCCCCCCAGTAAGGTCACGCACCAGGCAGGAGGTATAATAATAGGAACGGGGTTATTACTACACTCTGCAGTAATAGTTACTCAGCAGTCTTCTGCCAGATACAGTCTGTCTGCATTCTTTGGATGATGGTCCCTGGACCGCCACTACAGGCGCCCGCAAACCGTCCTAGCTCTTCCCCACCTCCCAAGCAGAGGCAGAGGTATGGCCCACATTCACTCTCCCCTGGAGGGAAGGGCACATGGGAAGACCCCAATCTCAGGCTCCCAGTCGTGTGACCTGCCTTCCTCAGAGGGAAGGAACAACCCCTCACTTAAGTACAGCCAGAAGACGGGCACCCCGTTGTCCCAGCTACAACAGGATGCAACACCCCCTCCTGTCACGTGAAGTGACAGGGTGAAGGGGAAACCCCCATGATGACTACTGGCAATCTGTAAATTCCAGGGTTTACTGCCAGCCAATTGGGTAGAATAGTAGTCAGGGGGTACCCCACTACATACGTTTGCCTGGTTTTGCAGTTGGAAATATTTCATTTGTAATTGTTCACAAATGTTGTAAAAATATTATAGGGTTTAATGTATCAAGACAATTTTGGAGCCAAACTGGAGCATTTTCACCCTTCCCCCATGTGTCAAAGAGTTGTGTTCCAATTTTGCCCTGTCTGCCCCAGGAAACGCTCCGGGAGTCAGTAGGAGGATTTACATGGTGCACAGTCTCTGCCCCAGCTTGCACCTTGGAGAGAGTCAGTAGGAGGAGTTGGGAGGAGTTACAAGGTGCACAGATTATAATGAGATGTATCACATTCTGCGTCTCTGTCCCAGCTTGCACCTTGGGGAGAGTCAGTAGGAGGAGTTGGGGGGAGTTACATGGTGCACAGATTATAATGAAATGTATCACATTCTGCGTCTCTGCCCCAGCTTGCACCTTGGGGAGAGTCAGTAGGAGGAGTTGGGTAGGAGTTACATGGTGCACAGATTATAATGAGATGTATCACATTCTGCATCTCTGCCCCAGCTTGCACCTTGAGGAGAGTCAGTAGGAGGAGTTGGGGGGAGTTACATGGTGCACAGATTATAATGAGATGTTTCACATTCTGTGTCTCTGTCCCAGCTTGCACCTTGGCGAGAGTCAGTAGGAGGAGTTGGGTAGGAGTTACATGGTGCACAGATTATAATGAGATGTATCACATTATGCGTCTCTGCCCCAGCTTGCACCTTGGGGAGAGTCAGTAAGAGGAGTTGGGGGGAGTTACATGGTGCACAGATTATAATGAGATGTATCACATTCTGCGTCTCTGCCCCAGTTTATACCTTGGGGAGAGTCAGTAGGAGGAGTTGGGGGAGAGTTACATTGTGCACAGATTATAATGAGATGTATCACATTCTGTGTCTCCGCCCCAGCTTGCACCTTGGGGAGAGTCAGTAGGAGGAGTTGAGGAGGAGTTACATGGTGTACAGATTATAATGAGATGTATCGCATTCTGTGTCTCTGTCCCAGCTTGCACCTTGGGGAGAGTCAGTAGGAGGAGTTGGGGAGGAGTTACATGGGGCACAGATTATAATGAGATGTATCACATTCTGCGTCTCTGCCCCAGCGTGTGTGTGTGTGTGTGTGTGTGTGTGTGTGTGTGTGTGTGTGTTTTGTGGACCTTTGGCCCGTCACTCCGCCTCAGGGGCGGGCCAAGGGGGTGGTGTGAGTGTGTGAGGCCAATGAGAGGTGTGCGGGGGCGGGCGGCCCATGGGACCAATGAGATTGCCGCTAGGGACACCGGACATCCAGGCAGGCAAACATACAGTGCTTTCACTAATATAGTATAAGAAGATAAGATAAGATATATATATATATATATATATATATATTTAGATGTCTCAGTAACGGGTCTAAAGCTAGATTGAAGAGAAGTGAGAATAGTGAGCATCCCTGTCTGGTTCCTTTGCCCAGAAAGAATCAGTCCGCATTAAGTTGCCCTAACTATATAACCTGACATTGACGCTAGATTGACTTAAAAAAAAGATAGCATTGGATCTCCAAAATGCAGCCATTTAAATAGCCCAAATAGATGCTGCCAAGTAATTTTGTCTATTTCAACACATCATCTTTCATCAAATGCAATAGCTGATGTAATGCTTGTTACCGAGCGTCTGTTTGGAATGAAACCGGGTTGTTCTTTTGCAATGAAATGATGTCATATTTTCTGCTAGTAAATATTGTAGTTATTATTGTGAAGTCGTGATTGGGTTCACGAGATGATTTGTGTCCTTTGCGGAGCAGCGCATTCTGGTTTGGTTAGGATTATAATTCCGGCCAAATGAAAGTTGCTGGGAATTTCCTGCTTGCTAACTATATAATGACGGGGTCTATAGTGTTTCCAATGATGAAGTCATCTATGAATTGAGGATGAGTATTCAGCCAAAGATACTGACATTATATGAGTTAAACTCTTGTAGGCTTCAGCGGGGATTGTATCTTTAAATTCCCTCCCTCAAATAACATTGGCATGTTCCCAATCTAGCAAAAGGACACACGAAGGCAAGTATGGGGGTAGATGTTCACTAATATATACAGCTCAACCCCGTTATAGCGCGATCCGCTACAACGCGAATCCGCTTATAACGCGATGGAAGCGTGGCTCCCAATTTTCATATTTATTAATGCTTTACAACACGGTTGTTGGTATCTTAAATACTTTATTGTACGATGCATACAATTGTACATTATTTCTAACGTGATCCGCTTATAACGCGATGTGAGTCTTTGGATCCCAAGCACAGCGTTATAAGGGGGGTTGAGCTGTATTAAGTATTTTCAATGGAGTACCAACTCCGTTTCTTTCTGTGTAATCTTCTGAGTTGTTTTGGTAAAAGCGTTACTGTGAATAGACCCATAGACCCAATAACGTCAACGGTCGATGAACTTCCATTCTTGTCCAGGACTTCCAGCATGGCCGGATATAGCAAAGCAGATTTGTAGCGTCACAGGTGTTGGGGGAGGCGGGGTGGGGATTCCCCTATCCTTGGTGCTGTCGGCACAGTGAAATATTGGAAGATCAACAGCTTGTGTCCTTTATGTTGTAGGTCTGATGCTTTCCAATATGCCTCCAACAATTTGGCTTTATCTGTGTCATTTAAAACTTACATCAGGGGTTCTAGTGCTCAAGACCCCCCAACAGGTCAGGTTTTAAGGATATCCCAGCTTCAGTCTTTAACTGAGCCACAGATTGAGCTCCCTATGCTGAAGCTGGGATATCCTTAACACCTCACCTGTTGGGGGGTCTTAAGGACTAGAGTTGAGAACCCCCTTTTCTCTCTCTCTCTCATTCCCCCCTCTCTTTCTGCCCCCCCCCCCCCTTCCCTCCCCCCCCCCCCCCCCCCCTTTTTACCCCCCCCCCCCTCTCTCTCTCCACTCTCTCCTCTCTCTGTCTCTCTGTCTGACGCTCTCTCTTCCCCCCATTCTCTCTCTCTTCCCCCCTGTCTCACTCCACTCTCTCTTACCCCCTCCTCTTCCCCCCTCACTCTCTCTCTTCCCCTCTCTCTCTTCCCCCCTCCCTCACTCCACTCTCTCTCTTACCCCCTCTCCCCCCCCCTCTCTCTTCCCCTTCTCTCTTTCTCCACCCCCTTTCTCCGCACCTTCAGTTTATCCTGGGACAGAAGCCTTCTGCTGGCGGCCCTGCCAGTTGGAGGGTTGCTGTAACTTAGCCATTTTCTACCTTGTGGTTTATCTAGAACAAAGCTCAGTTACCCAAAGGGGCTGAACCGGAAAATAAATTAGGAGATAAGGGGCCACAAGACGCCGTGACAAACACCTAGGCACAGGCACAGACAGCACAGGCACAGGGACAGGCACAGGCGCAGACAGCACAGGCACAGGCACAGGCGGCACAGGCGGCACAGGCACAGACAGCACAGGCACAGACGGCACAGGCGGCACAGGCACAGACAGCACAGGCAGCACAGGCACAGGCACAGACAGCACAGGCACAGGCACAGACAGCACAGGCAGCACAGGCAGCACAGACAGCACAGGCAGCACAGGCACAGGCACAGGCAGCACAGACAGCACAGGCACAGGCACAGACGGCACAGGGACAGACGGCACAGGCACAGGCAGCACAGGCACAGGCACAGACGGCACAGGCACAGGCACAGACGGCACAGGCACAGACAGCACAGGGACAGGCACAGACAGCACAGGCACAGGCAGCACAGACAGCACAGGCATAGGCACAGACAGCACAGGCAGCACAGACAGCACAGACACAGGCACAGGCAGCACAGACAGCACAGGCAGCATAGGGCTTCTGCACCATAAAATGAGTGACACAAAGTAAAAAGAATTACATTTGTAAGTACAGTAAGGGCATACTGAGTTCCGGCAATTTTCCCAAAATTCCATTTTATATATACTGTATAGAGATTAACAGCTACTGTATCACAGTAAAGATTCAAGTTACTGGCAGTTAATGCCAACCGAGCTCCAATAGCTGCTATCAAAGCATGATGAAGCAGGCACAGGATGAAGCCAGCTTGTATATAACCACATCCTGAGCTGCTGTGCTGCTATAATGGTTTATATACTGTATTAGTTTAGTCTGAGGTGCTTTATTGTGTGCAAAGAAAGTGTGAGCAAGGGCTATAATGTCTATTTATCAAGACAATTTTGGAGCAAAACAGAGGCATTTCCATCCTGCACCCATATTCAAAATATTTTGCTCCAATTTCCCCCCTCTGCCCCAGCTTGCACCTTGGGGAGAGTCAGTAGGAGGAGTTGGGGGAGTTACATGGAGCACAGATTATAATGAGATGTAGCACATTCTGCGTCTCTGCCCCAGCTTGCACCTTGGGGAGTCAGTAGGAAGAGTTGGGGGAGTTACATGGGGCACAGATTATAATGAGATGTATCACATTCTGCGTCTCTGTCCCAGCTTGCACCTTGGGGAGTCAGTAGGAAGAGTTGGGGGGAGTTACATGGTGCACAGATTATAATGAGATG